>VDFB02357845.1:0-22802 GCA_007258455.2 Sequoia sempervirens | reverse complement strand
CAATGAAGTTGTAGATGAAACATTTGATGAGCCAGAATATAATTTTGATGACTTGTTTGGTAAAAAGCATGAAATCAATGTAAATTTAGAGGATAATGGAAATCTTAAGATAGAATCTAGCTTTGTTGAAAATTTTAGTACTAATGATGGCTTTGATGGAGATGAGGTATTAACGCAAGATTTTTGTCATGAGAAATCAACAATGCCTTCCAACGATTTGAATAGCTCTTTTGATCAAGATGAGGATCAGGGTGATGAGGGATGGACCAGGGAACATGGTTCATGTTGGATTGATACCCATCATATGCAAAATCGAATAAGGGAGAAATTAGAAGAGTTGGGAGATCTGAAACTATCAGAACTTGTTGGGCCAAATGGATGTAGGATACATCGAACTAATCAACACTCTTAGATGGATTGCCATGTCTTGCTAGGAAGGATGGAGTTGTATTTCAAGCAACTGATCACTATTGAAGGAATACTTATGGAAGATCCTTGGAGTATGTATCCCCTTAATGAGGGGGATGAAACAACTAGCACACATGAAAATGATAATAAGTCCATCCAAAATGATGAGAGTAACTGTGTGAGGAGGTTTAATTCTTCCCTATCTTTTGATGACCTTGATCTTTGCATTGAGATGGATTCAACAACTAATGAAACTCCTCTACCTTGTGCAGACTTGATAGAAGTGGAGAATGGATTCAACAATGCATTCATAGATTCTTTCATAATGGTGAATGAGGAAGAAACACACTTTGATGGGTTAACATAAGAAGATGACTCTGCTGATTTAGGTAGTGAATGGATTGAAACAGATAACACACTTCAAGATGAGATTGCGAATGAATCTTGTGGTCAAAGACAAAGACTTAAATGCCAAAATGAATTTTTAAGGGAAGAAGTTTGAGTAGATGTGCAGATCAATCAAGTGTTCCTTGAAGAAATTTATGATGAGGTACATTTGGATGAAGCAAAGGAATGCCAAGAAAAGGACCAAGAGATTATCTCAGAAGTTGAATCTCTTCAATATGATGAAGAGAATGAGACAAGGGAGTATTTTCTTGATTTTTATTTTTTTTACTCAAATGTGTTGTTTGGAGAAAGTCCTTGTTTAGCATCCACTAATGAATTTGATCTTAATACTGATAAATTTGATGTTGAATGGCATGTTCTTGTTGATGATGTGCAGGAATATGAATTGAGAAAGTGTTTTCCTGGCTTTGACTCCGTGCATTCAAATGAGTTCGAAGGAAATCCTTGTTCCCATGTACCAGTATCCCTGACATCAATGGTGATAAGCTGGACACAGATTCTCAAACCCTTGGGGGTGACATGTTTCAAGAGAGTGTTGAAAGTAAGACTTCATCTCAAGAAATCCAAAAAAAATTGACTCTATACCTGAGATGAATGCAAAGATGTTGGTTAGTGAATATCCCAGCTACAAGACAAACCTTGCTTCAGTAGTGTTCCATGAGTTGAGACCTCGAGAGGAGTTCATACAACACAAGTTTGCATTAGTAACTAGAAATCTTCTGAGTCAGGTGGTGTCCTTTCATTATCCTCTATGTTTCAATGATTTTCAGTTTGATTATGGCATTAGGGATAGTAAAACGTGCTTGTGGGTAAATCATGACAAAACTGAAAACCCACAACTGATAATATTTCAAGCTTTATACCCTCAAAATGAACTTATTGCACATAAACTTCATATTTGTGAGTATAAAGATAAATTTGCTAGGTTTAGAACTGTGCCTAATAAGTTGAGATTGCTGCACATAATGAAAAATTAGTCAAGTCAATGTACAAATTTTTGCAGTTTTGTGTTTGTAAAGCTTAGCTTTGGAGTTAGTTTAGGATTAGGATTGGTTAGTGTTGGTTTTTGGTTTAGTTAGTTTTCTTTTTGTTCTGTTGTTTTCCTTTTCCCGTGTTCTCTTGTTTTTCTATTTGTAAATATTATGTTGTTCTACATGTAAATAGTTTTTTTGTTGTTCTGCATGTAAATAGTTTTGTTGTTTGTTTGTTTGTTCTTTCTTTCTGTCCTTTCATTTCTTTTGTTGTTTGGTGTCTGTCTTGTTTTGTTCTTTGGGGTTTCTTTGTTCTTTCCATCTTGGAATGGTGGGTTGTTATCTGAAGTATACTTTGGTTATTAGGAGAGAAGTGGTGTAGATAATTTTAGGTTTTTTGATTGGGTGATTTTGTCCTAAATTCGTTGTTTTATGCCCATTGTCAATAAGAGTTGTGGAAAGTCCTAAAAACAAGGTGCAAAGTAAGCAATCTTCATTAGCTACCTCTAAATCTATCACAAATCACCAAGATCACCTCCCTTTGTAATGGTATATTTGTCTTAGGATGATAGTGTTGTAAGATTTGAGTGAAAAATCCAATTCCCAGATACTGTTATGAGGTCCATGGTAGTTTTCAACCTAGAACAGATGTTAAACATCTGACATATTGAGAAAAAATTGAATGAAATATCTGAAACTCCAAGAGAAAAGAAAAGAAAAGAGAATTATCTAAAAAAAAAGAGTACTCAATATGAATGGGCGATTCCAGTATCTCTACCGAGGCTATGGATGCTTGACGGGTAGTAGAGAAATGTTGTGAGAAAACTAGAGGTATCTCCGTTGAGGCTATGGACACCTAACTGGCAGTGGAGCAATTCCCAGGATATCATTGCACAATAGCTAAATGGAATCAACTCATGTAGTTCAAATCTTGCACATTGTTGTTCAAAAGATGAGGAAAAAATTATAAAAGGATGATGCACCATCAAGCACACACATAGATTCAGGGTTAGCCAATGTTGAATTACATTTGAGATTCTAGCTCAACCTTGGTTGTTAAAACTGACCCAACTGGAGTTGAGGTGTTCATAAACCAGGAGTTCTGGGTAGCTGAATCCTTCAGTTTCTTGAAAACGGTTAAACCATTTTCCCAGCCGAGTCACCATTTGTTATGCCTTGCATAACCACCCCATTTTATTCTAGAACAAAATGGATTCCCGTATTTCTTTCGTTTTCTTCACCTTTGGTTGTTTGGTTGGGTCTTAGGAGCTCTTTTGTTTTCCTCCTAAGGTTCATCTTTTGTTCTATCGGAGTTGGATCCGGATCTAAATCTGAACATTGAACTCTATCAACATTTCTCGTTTGGATTCCATCTTGACCCCGACTCCGCCTTTCCCTTTGTTTCTTCTTTGGTTGGTCATTTTCCTCTCTGTTTTGCATCCCGTGTCTTAGGAGTTTCCTCTCTTCCTTGGGTCTTTTGTTTTGTCCCGGTGGATGCGGGATTGGGACTCACATTGAACTTGGGAATGCCTTCCAAGTTTTGTTTATGTTCCTTTCCCGGTTCTGGTTCTGCCTTTTTTTTTCTTTTCCTTTGGAATTTTTTTTTTTTTGCTCTGGCAGACATGAAACTGGAACTAGAACCGAACCCTGAAACTTTTTAAAATTTCAAGTTTGGGTTTCGTTCTAGTCCTGGTTCCACAGGTCTTGTTCTTTTTTCTTTTGTTCCTTTTTTTTTGTCGTGGGGTGCTTTCCCCCTTTCTTTTCTTCCTTCGTCTTTTTCTTCATATTTTTGGGTGTTGTTGGAGGCGGGGTTGGAGCGGAACCTGAACCTAAAGCTTTAAAAAGTTTTAGGGTCAGATTTGGCTCCTGTTCTAGTTCCGCCAGGTTCATTTTTCTCCGATTCTGATCACTCGGTCGAGTGTCGGGTTTTGTTTCTGCTGCATCATTGCCTTTTTGCAGGGTCGAAGCTAGAACGTCGATGTATGTGAGGTTAGTAATTGGGTTGTGTCTTGCCCCCATTCTGACTTCGGTCCCGGTTCCATCTTGGTTCTGCCCCCGCCAGTTTTGAAGGTAAGTATGTTTCCGGTTCCATCTTGGTTCTGCCTCCGCCAGAGTTTGGTTTCTTCTTGAATGAAGGATATATGAAATGGTGAACAATAGTGTACTTTATATGATATGAGGACTAATGGAGGCATTTGTGTTGTAGGATTAAATCATACACCTGATGATATTTCTCAAGGAACTCAGTTGGAAAGCATACCTCAGTCATATTTGGTATAAAACTCTTCAAAGGATAAAGTCGCTGAGACCAGCTCAATGTCTTGCGGACTGGTAGTTTGGTTTTGTTCATTTGAAATCAAGGGTCACCGAGACGTCTTGGTCACCATGATTTTTTGTATATCTCTCCGCTTGGGAAGTCTCACAGACCATTGTTCACAAGCCCGACATCAGGGAGAGTGGTTTGCTTTCGGGGAGATGTCTTGCCGACACAGGGGAGTCTTGTCGAAAGGTTTGCACTTAGAGAGAGGTCCTACCAACCGATGAGGGTCTCGATGAAAGAAGGGTTGCTCGGGGAGAAGTCTTCCCGACTCGCCGGAGTCTCGCTGAAAGGTGGGGGCTTCGCCGTAATGTCTTGTTGACCAGGGAGAGTCTCGCCGACATGGAATGATATCGGTGTAATGTCTTACTAACAAACAGTGATCTCACCGAAGGAAGTTGAACTCGCTATGACCTCTGGCCAATAATTTTTGTCTTGCCAATGGTTTTTTGTGATATCGATATAACTTTTGAATTCGATATGAGGTATCATCGATAGTTGTATGCTATGTTGATGTTGTTGTAGAGTATAATTGCATCGGGGAGACACGACCAGTGTCTCACTAACATGCGATTCTATTTGAATGACCTTTTGACCGCCTGGGAATCTTGTGTGGCATATGTTCAATGAATCAAAGAGAACTAAAGGTGAACCATTGGCCATTTGATTGATTGACTACCCTTGTGAAGGAGATCAACAAAATGTAAATGACATGGACTTACTTTGAGATCAAAAGTGATGGAGCAGCTCAGTGAACAATGGTGTGGAGATCTAACGGGAAAATCTGATGCTGCTTCCAGAGGATTTCAACATGCAGAAAGATCTAGAACAGGAAGGAAGTCGAAAGGAGGAAGGAACCTCAAGTCACAATGACAGTTGTGTTGTCTACTAGCGAGGGGTAGATTGACATTTATGATTGTTAGAACAACCACATTCAAGGAGGCTCTGAAGCAAGTTCGAAGGTGGACACGGAGGCCAGAAGTTAATTTTGTGGTTGTAAAAGATCTAAGGGCTACTCCTGAGGGCGATCTTTCACTGACATGGACAGCAGGGATGCACATTGAATGCGATCAGCTTTATTCCCAAAATATCTAAGGATCGACCCTTCTAAAACCAACTGATATTTTTGTAAACCCTAAACAGGGCTGATATTTTGAAGGAAAGTGTATATCTTGTAATTTTTCCTCTTTAAAAAAGGGAGGAGGAGACAAAAGTCTTGGAGGGAACAGTAGGAGTTTTTTTTTAAGAAGTAGAGAAGCTTAAGAGTAGCAATAGAATAGGAGTTAGATTCAACAAAAGGCAGTAATGTATCCTTTTGGTTCTCTTAGTATATATGGAAACAATTTGAAGACATAGGTTTTCTGTACACTGGTGATTGTGCCAGATTTGCAAATATTGCTTATCTATTTCACTAACAGTAGAAGCAACTAGATTTAAATCTACTTCATATTGTGTTCTTGAATGATGTTTATCTTGGGTTAATCATTTGATTTGAAAAGATTTCAAGGAATGAAGTTTTATTTCATGTTTTGTTTAAATAGTGATTTGCAATTTGTTGTTGGAATTAGCACTGTGAATGAATGAAACTGTTTGTTAATCACAAGTTAATTTTGTTCTACAATTTTTGTTAGGAATTCCTTGAAAGGTAACAAGTCCGGTTAAGTTGGATGAATTATTATTCTCTTCACTTCTGAAGCTTTGATCTATCTTTTTCTGTTTCTTTAAAAACCCTAGTTAAAGTAGGTTTGAATTTATGTTTGATCTTAGAACAATCCAAAATCTCAACACTAGCAGGCCCCTTGAACATTATAGTTCACATCAACCATTGAGTGAAATCAGCACAGTCAAGAACCGATTACCAAGACCTTGGGAGTTAGATATCCATGTGTTATTCTTTCTCTTTCAGGAGAGAAAAATAGTAATATTTTGTTTACTGTTGTTGTGCTCATCTGAACCATCAACAATACACCATCATTAGTGACACCTTATACCATCGTAGCTTTGACAATACCCTTCTTCGATGTCTTGACACTAATGAAGCACAAAAAACCTTACGTTAGGTACATGAGGGTATATGCGGATCTCATTCAAGTGGCCCTATCTTAGCTAAGAAGATCATGAGACTTGGGTATTACTAGTTGACAATGGGAAAATATGCACTTGAGTTTGTTAGAACATGTTGCCAATGTCAAATACACAGTGATTTGATTCATGCACCAGCATAGGAACTTCGACCGATTACTTCTCCTTGGCCCTTCAAACAATGGGGACTCAACCTTATGGGAAAAATCTATCCCACCTCTTCCAAACACCATAAATTCATTATCATAGCCACTGAGTACTTCACTAAGTGAATCGAAGCCATCCCCCTCACATACATAATCAACAAGCAGATTTCTAAATTCATCCTCAACTACATCATCTATCGGTATGGTGTTCCGTAGTCCATCATCACAGACAACGGTCGTCCCTTCAAAAATCAAGACATTCGTGAGCTTTGTGAATGCTTCCACATCCAACATCATTTTTCCATGCCTTACTACCCACAAGGAAATAGTCAAGCTGAGGCATCTAATATTTAAGAAGATCGTCAATGATGCTGGCTGTGAATGGCATTTACAAATCAACCCTGCTCTGTGGGATTACCGTACCAACATCCACACACCTACAGGATCCACTCCATTCACCTTGGTCTTTGGAGCTAAAGCTATCTTTCCCATTGAGGTTGACATCCCATCTTTAAGAGTCTCCATGAAGGGCCTGATTGATGATGAAGAGTATAGACATTCATGATTGCATGAGTTGGAAATGTTAGAAGAATGAAGAAAGAATGCCTTAAATCATTTACAGGCGTACCAGAATCGCCTTTTTCGTAGTTATAACAAGAGAGTCATGGTCTGAAGTTTTGACATTGGCAACCTAGTCCTAATACAAAACCCAAAGAATCAGTCTGACAGAGAGAAACCTAGCAAGTTTGAGCCCAATTGGTTGGGACCTTATATCATCACTGCCTCATTTGGTTCTAGAGCTTACCGACTAGCTACTCTAGATGGTGAACAATTGACAAAGCCTATCAACAGTTTGCATCTTCATAAATTCTATACATAGCATTAGAGAACTAGGCTGAAAGCCATAAAAATATAAAAAAGTTTGAAAAATACAAAAAAAACATCACCTTGATGAAAACCTGGCAAACGAGCATCTTGGTGACACCAAAAAAAGAAAAAAGTAAAGAGAAATATTTCATCCAATAGTGAAAACCATTTTTATGGTGCTTTGGATAAGTACCATGGTGAAAACGTGGCAAACAGGTGCCATGTGTAGTTAGTCTTTGCTTCATCGTCTACTTTCACTCCATCTACCTTATTCCATAATAAACACCCACATTTCTAACACCATCATGATACCCGTCATAAAATCTTGCCATTTGTTTCCATGGCTGACAATGGTTAACATCAGGTCTTGCATACTATCCATCTGTCATTCTAAGCACGTCCTTTTCCACATCCTTCAACTTGGCTAGTCCTTGACCTAACTGGGGGAAATCCTTTATCACCTAACTACAATGGGTATCACACATGGTCTTGTCAATCATAAAATGTCTTGAAAAAAGATAAAAAGATATCATAAAATGTCTTGGAAAAAGGAAAAAATCATAAAATGTCCAAAAAAAGACAAAAATAAAATAAAATGTCTTGAAAAAAGACACAAAAAATTCATAAAATGTCTTGAAAAAAAACACAAAAAATTCATAAAATGTCTTGAAAAAAGACAAAAAAATCATAAAATGTCTTGAAAAAAGACAAAAAAATAATAAAATGTCCTAAAAAAAGATAAGAAAAATCATAAAGTGTCTTGCAAAAAAGACTTAAAAATCATTTAAAAGTCTTAAAAAAAAAACCCTAAAAATTGAAAAATGTCTTGAAGAAACACAAAAAATAAAAATATGTCAAAAACACAAAAACATCCAAATAACACTTGAAAATCCTAAAAATATAGTCGTAACTTGTCAAGTCAATCATGTCAGTCAATCTTTGTCATTGTCAAACTACGTTATCTCTAAGCATTTTCTATGTAGGCAAGGCTTATCTTTGAGCCCCTCAGACATTAGGTCAGTCCTTTAAGGTTTGTCAAAATAAAATCATGAATCAATCTTTGGTCCATAAAACAAAGTCACTAGTCAAGTCAAACTACTAGGTCTCTGAGTGTATGATGCAGGCAAGGCCATCAATTGATGAGCCCCCAAGGTCGTACTAGGTTAGTCCATTAGGGTTCATGACATTGCACTAGCACACACGTCAAATGTCTTCAAGTCAAACAAATTATTCTAAAATGGAAAAATTTTAAAACACACTTTGGCAATAATTTAATCCACATTTTAGTCAATTATGTCTTATAGTCAACTCTAATCAAACTCAGTCAAAACAAGTCAAAATGTCAACTCTTGGTTATTCTTCGGATGTGCCCTTCTGAAGAGCAACCCCCATCATTTATTTATGCCTTAGGATGTGTCCTTCCTAGGAATCATTACTGTCATTTGGAATTTTGAGGGATTCTCATGGCATTTGAGAATTGTTCCTCTCGACATCGACATCATTCAGGACGTGTCCTTCCTAAATTTGGCATTACCTAGCATTCGTCATCTAGACTTCTTCAAATCTAACATGTTGACATAAAAACACTTGAAATTCAGACACACTTGGAAAACACTATCTTTTGGCAATTGTCCTTTGATTTTTCATTATACTACTAGTTCCTTGAGGATGTCCTAACAACAGGATTTAGAGGAGCAACGATGTATCATGATCATTGTCTTGTCTTTTTCAGACTGTCATGTTGCTAGTTCCTCGAGGATGTCCTAGCAACAATATTTAGAGGAGCAACGACGTTTCATGGCTTGTATTTCTTGTTTGTAGTTGGTTGTGACAAAAATACTAAGGCAACTACGCTCTTAGTAGGAGTCATGATCATCCTTGTCTATGACTTATTTTTCTATGTGATGGTATGACCTTACACACCATTGATTTATTTCATATGATGGTGTTTGTTGGCCATCACAATAATCCTCCCAATGATGATTAGAGAAACAACTATTAGTTCTTTGGCAATATATTGAAGGATTCTTTCTCCGTACTAACATCCATCTCCTTATGTCTTGTCACTTCTCTTCTTTTGTCTCCTGATGATATCTTGTGACATACAAAAATATAATCGCATACATGATCATATAGAAATTGCATTAGTTCATTACACATTTACATACATGCATTCACCTAAAATGCATTTAAACATTCAGTAAGGCATACATTCATTAAACATCCATTTACATATTCGTATCCACATCATTATCATACATATATTGTTTGCATTCATATAACATAAAAGTGCATTAAACATTTTCATACATTGTCCATATCATTAATGCATACATAACATAAAACATCACATGTCGCATTATCCATACATATATAGTCATACACTAATACATCCATCATCATAAACATGGCATTCATTAGAATCAAAACATTATGCATACATATGGAACATCATCATCATCATCAAATAATCATCATACATAACATAGTATCATCATGACATACAATCATAAATACCCATCACAATGACATACATCACATAACATATAAAATGTATCATCACAAGAATCATCATTAGAAATGTATATATCACATAAACATAATCACATCATAATGCATCAATAACATAACATATCACATAAAGTCTACGCCAAAACTACATCATATATATATATATCTCAAAATCATGTCACAGGATGGAGTCTCAAGGTATCCCAGAAATAGAGCTTGCAAGCTCGATGGTCAATATATCAAAATGTCCCAACATATCAACAAGATAACAATAGCAATGCCCTAAGCCATGATCTCCTCATCCCATCGAGTAGAAGAAAAGGGTGACTAATGACCTGTGGCAAGAACTGATGGTATCTAAGAGGACATGGTAGGTTGTGTCTATGAGGTAAATGGATCCACAACACGTGGTTGGCTATGTTGGGACCTATTTCCTGATGTTGATGATCCATGGCTATGGCTAGACCTATGCCCTGAGGAATGCTTGTGACTATGATGAGACTGATGACCTGAAGACTATCCAGATGATGTAGAGCCACCCACATTGCTCTGGATATGGTTGATGTGGCTCCTGCTCCCTGAACCACTGCCTATCCCTGAATGAGACCAAGATAAACTAGGCTCTCACTACTCCGCTAGCACTACCCTCTCATACAACATCCAATACTATCCTCGACTCACACTGACCCTAGCCAACTCCCTCGCTATCTCCCCAACTAGCCTTGCGCATAACTGAGAAAACTCAGAACACAACTCTATGCCTCTTGCTGTCAGATCATAGCCTGATCTTTCTCCACTTGTGTCACCTCCAACTTTTCTTATAGGGTCTTAATCTGCGTTGAGGCCTCATCTAATCTCCTCTGCATAATTGCTAATCTCTAGTCAACTATGACATCTCAAGGAAAAGGTGGCTCCCTAGCTATGTCCTCTCCATCCACCATCCACTCTCTGAGATGTCTCTTAGCCTCATCCATATCATCCTCACCAGCGATATCTAGCTCCTCATCATTGCCTCCAATATCCTCCTCACCACCAACTACCTCATGCCCTCCACCGACATCCAATGCCTTCTCCCCTATATGCACCTGCTCCTCCCCCGACACCTCTCCCTCTAGCCTAACCTCTACCTCTTTTTGCTCGGCCTCCTGCCTAATCTCTACCTTAGCCCTACCCTCCTCCTATCTAACCTCTCCCTCCTCTCTCTTCTCCTCCTCTACCACCTCTGGGATCATGGATATTGGCATGCTCTCAACACATTGTCGCACCCTCCTACCCTGCCTCCCACCTTCTCCTCCTCTCCTCCTCCTCCCTCCATCCCCACCATCTCCTCTATCACCTCCATCACCCCCTCCTCCCCCATCTCCTCCACCCCTCCCCCTGTATCCTATTCCTCTATTTCCTCTACCTCTATCTCTCCCTCTCCCCCTGCTGCCATCTCTACCTCCTCGTCCTCCTCGCCACCCCCGTAGTATAATTGATCATCGATCAACTATCACTGGCCCACCTAGATCTATCAAAGGTTTTGGTCTATGAGTCTGACACCATGTATCAAACTCTACTGTGGTCCCAGGATCCTCTAGACCTCTGCTCCAAGCCCACTATTGCACTACCAATCAGTTTATCTACTACTTTGTCAATGGTACTGATATGGCCAATCCCCACATCATCTCTCATGAATATCTCGCATAGTCTGCAGTCCCCACCAACACATCCTGTTGCTCACTGAATTGATGCAATACTTGTTGGGGTAGGTACATCTCAATAATGAGCTGTGACTGAACAATGCAACCAATCAAATATCTGAACTATCTACAAAATGCAAGATCATCACCCTCTCCTTCTCACTATGCACAATCTCTATAGGGCCTCCAAACAAATGTCATCAATCTATCAATATGATGCTACCCAAATTTGGTGTCCCCAACTCTCCTTTGTTGTAGTGCACCCACATATAAATATACATAAGGCATCCCCTCGGCAAGTTGTCTCTGAACTGGTGGACGAAAGATGGGAATATGCTCCCAAGCCTAGATCATCAACAATGTCATGTTGCAGCTAATACTGTGTGCATCTTTGTATGCCACCTCATGTAACTAATGATATAACATCCCAAGTAAGCATGGTCCCCAAGCAAAAATAGTCTTGTCATGTCTCATACGAACAAGTACATCTCCACATTCGATAGGAAACCTGTGTCTATGACGATCTAGAATGAGTACACTAGTAATCAAAGTGCATAGCATAGTGTCTCATCGAGGATAGTACTTAGCCATAAACTCCCATTGAATCTCATACCCATCGATGCCCAACCCCGTGCCATCTTTAGACTCATAAAACTTTGTGATAGCCTAAAGTCCCTAGTGTGTATCATAAACCACTTGCTCCCCTCTGACCGGAATGTACAAAATCCTATACACATCCTCGAGCATGACAGTCACCTCTCCCATCAACAAGTGAAATGAACAAGTCTCTGAATGCCACCACTCTACCAGTGTTGTCAATAGTCCCCTATTTGCTCGGACAATGGGAATATAGGTCACATAGTATAATCCTAGCTGCATTAGTCACCTCCATTCCCTATCTCGCAACTGATCTCTGAATGCATGTGTGGATGGCCTGAAATGTTGCATATAAATAGGTGGTAATCGTTTCTGCACACGCAGAAATGGGAGTTAGCACATTACTAAAAAATCATCATTATCATCTATCTAATCAAAAGTATCTAAGAATTTGAGCCTAAAAATATGTCAACCATGGTCAAATTCAAATGCATCATGTCAAATTCAATTATGTCGCGCTAACTCAAATGCGTCATTCCATTCGACATTCGCATCACAATCCATCAATTGCATTGTTTGACCTGACATATGCGTCACACTAGAGAATTTGTGTCATTTCCTCAGTTAGTTGCATCATTGTAAAACAAATGTGTCGCATGGTCCCACACTTGTGTTGCAAATTGGCAATTGTGTTGCACAATCTAACACTTGTGTCATGAAACGGTGATTGGATCTCACTAGCCCGCAAATGCGTCATTTTAAACCTAGACTACCCTCATCCTTTGTGTTTGTGTTGTGATGCATCAATTGCATGCAACATGAATGTGATTGTGTCTTATGCGAATGCAGATGCTTCGCGATGCATCTGATGACCTAATTGTAAACCTAAAAATGCACATAAAACGAGAAAATTACGATGTGGGTATGAGGTACTTACCGGTGGCTCTATGCCCTCTGGCCATCGAAAGGTCCACACTATTTAGCTGTGATGCTTAGTCACTAGAATCACCATCGTCATGAAGTCTCCTATCTCTTAGAGCTCTCAAATTTTAGAAGGTAAAAGTGAAAATAAATTAACTTTTCACCCAATTTGAACCTATTTATAGGGTAAAAGTGGGATTTTCTTGAAAAATTTATTACTATCCAGGCTCTTTTGACCAACTTTGGCCAACCTTTTAACCACCTTAAACACATCAACATCCAAAACTGATCGCGCCACTGATTTTCTGATCATCAAATTGACTTATCGGTACACTTTCCAAATTTTTCCAATGTCGGGCCAAAATTTGAAATTTTTTTTGAGGGGGCATAGATATTTCATACCTTCATTGGGGCATATTTTGACTAAATTTTCTTTGTCACTGTAGATACCTAAATTTAATCACTTCCATATGATTAAATTTGTTGCGTTCACGCCTATCATATTAATATTAATTTATTAAATTAATATTACCCCCTTTGTCCCATAAAGTATTTAATTTAATAATTAATACTGTCTTTTCCCTTATTCCTCTCTAAATTAAATAAATACACTAATTTATTTAATTTAGTCACTTGTCCTCCTTTTGATTTAAAAATCAATTTAAAAATTCCTCACTTTCTCTCTCCTTGTCACATCCTCCAACATTTGCCACTTGCCTCTAACCTTCTGTTAATTAGCCTAATCCAATATTTGCACAACCTTAACCAAAATCATTAACTAAATTTAGCACCTCTTTTTGGTCAATTCTTCCATTTTTCCTTTTTGATGTTAACCCTCTCTCCTATGTGAATTTTTAATTCACATTTATTTGCTCTAGATTCCTCTCCTTTAAATGTGAATTTTTAATTCACATTCCATTCTCCCAAGGCTTCTAGAACCTTGGACTTGTCACAATCTCCACATGTGACCAAGTCCCACCTTTTTGGAGCCCACCTTTTATCCTCTAGATCATCTTATGAATGTGAATTTTTAATTCACATTTATCCTCCCAACCACCTTTCTTTTTCCCATGTAGATTTTTGAGGAATTCTAAAATTCCTCAAAAGTCCCTTTCACTCCCACTTGGGGACAAGAAACCCCTTTTTGTGGAAATCCTCTCATCCCCCAAGGTGCATGTCCTTTTCCACCTCATGTACCTTTTTGACACCTCATTTCCATCTCATCTCCCCTTGGCCACTTCACCCTCCACATGTCAAGATGTGAGGGCTTGTGGGTTCTCAACCCACCATAGCCCTTCATCTTGACCTTGTTGGATCAATCTTGACCCTTGAATTCTCTAGAGAATTCAAATTCTCCTATAAATACCCCCCCTTCAAGGGAATTTACAACACTTTAGATTTGAGCACCTTTATGCTGTCATTTTGCATTCTCAACACTTTACACTTCCATACCTATATGCTGTCCATTTGAATCCTCAAGCATTTGCAATCAACTAATCATCTTTGCTAATCATCTTGCCTATAGAATCTTGCATTTTAGTCATTCAATCTACCATCTAAGGAGCACACAAGCTATTCAAATCGAAGGCTAATCAAGGAGAAACCAACAACAAGGAAGGTGATATTGTCCTATTTTGTTTATCTATTTCCTTTCTTATTCTAACTCTCTTTTGGCTAATCTTGAGGTGTCCTTGGTAGTTTATCATTTCATATTTCTTAGTTATTTTTCACATTAGAGTAGCATAAAATATCAAGGTTCACATTTCTGGCACGCCCGGTGGGACCCACAAACGGGTCTTTGCATTTAATCCCTGTTTTAGCTAAGATTTGTGCAGGAAAAGGTCGCAGAAGGGCGGAAGCGCCCCTGTTTCTGCCGCAGAAGGGTGGAAGCGCCCCTGTTTCTGCCGCAGACGGGTGGAAGCGCCCCTGTTTCTGCTGCAGAAGGGTGGAAGCGCCCTCTTCCTTGCTGCAGAAAGGCGGAAGCGCCCTCTGGTCTGTTCCAGAAAGGCGGAAGCGCCCCACATCTCAAAATTTTACTTTCCTCTAACAAGGGGGCTGAAATCAGGGATAAATTTTCTTGTTAAAATAAAATAAAAAATTAAAAAGAAAAAAAAAAAAAAAGGGGGAGAGATTTTTCTAACACGTTTCTTGTAGTGGGAGGGGTGCAGTTTTCTTGTTTTCTTGAAAATCTAACAAGTTTGTTGCAGAAAGGCGGCAGCGCCCGCCTTGTACGCAGCGCCCCGCCTTGTACGCAGCGCCCCACCTAGTACATAACGCCTCACCTTGTGCGCAGTGCCCCTGTCTTGCTGCAGAAAGGCGGAAGCGCCCTCTGCCTTACCGCAGAAAGGCGGAAGCGCCCTAATTTTTACTGCAGAAGGGTGGAAGCGCCCCAAAACAACACATTTCAGAAGGTAAAACGGTCATTTTTGCTTCATTTTTACTCCTGTTTTTTGCTGTTTTCAAATAGTAACCCTCTAACATCGTTTTGGGCAAGAATAGTGGTGTTTTTTGCTAACGTTTTGCAGCATTTTGTGGCAAAATTTGACCAAGGATGAAGGAGAAGATAGCTAACATCTGCTTGCAGGGCCATTCATTTGATCAAATTTTTGAAAAAGAAAATTATCTGTGCTGTCCTTGAACATAGTTTAATTAGGGGGATTAAACTCTGTTGCTTGCTGTGCTTGTTTATTTTTGGTGTTACCCAAGGGAGCATTAGCTTGTTTTCGCTTTCCCCTTGCACTTCGTGTGAGCCTGGGGAGTAGTTGGAAACGGTTAGTGTTTTCTTTTTAGTGGGACCTGCTTGGGGATTTCATCACCCCAAGGGACGATTCCAACCACGTGTACCGGCGGGGTATATAAAGGGGGGAGAATGAAAGTTGTACCCCAATCCAGGCGTCAGTAATGGCGGAGTCGAAGCTAGGGTGATACCTAGATAGACGGAAGAGTTGGTCCGAGCCTTTCAAGATCTCGCCGGGTTCCCTCCACGCCAGGACTGGACCGGGTGTTCACTTGCAGCCTCACGCATCGAGTATATATCGAGGACTCCTCTAGAAGCCTTGTGCATCCTAGATTAAGACTTTGCCTTGCCATACCCTTAATATTAATCATAGGATTGTGCTTGCTTGAAGTGTTTTCTATGAAAACCTGTGGGAAATCTTTGATATCCCGGCCTTACTTTATCATTTTTCGTCCTTTCCATAGCCTCTTCTATTAAAATCAAGTTCTATCCCGCTGCAGAAGGGTGGAAGCGCCCCTGATCCTGCTGCAGAAGGGTGGAAGTGCCCCTGATTCTGCTACAGAAGGGTGGAAGCGCCCCTGATCCTGCCGCAGAAGGGTGGAAGCGCCCCTGATTCTGCTACAGAAGGGTGGAAGCGCCCCTGATTATGCTGCAGAAGGGTGGAAGCGCCCCTGATCCTGCTGCAGAAGGGTGGAAGCGCCCCTAATTCACTGCAGAACGCTGCCAACACCCCTGATTTTGCTGACAACGCCCCGAAAGTACCCCATTTGGATTCATTTAGTCTCTAAACCACCACTTAATCATTCCCAACTATCATCCCATTATCCTAAGCCTCCCAAAACCTCCATTTCATCCATTTAAACCCCCATTCTACCATCCCAAATTTTCACGAATCACATCTAATCTACCTTTTCATTTTAATTTTCCATTTACAAGTCAATACCCTCACCTAACAAACATCGCAACTTTACCATTCACACCTCCTAGACACCGCCCATAGCCAAACCACCCTAACCTTGCATTACAAAGTGATTACCTAAATTGACTATAGCGCTTGAACTTGATTATTGGTCTTTAACTTTAACCCCAATCAATTTGCCTCCATCTTGAGGTGAATTCGGTGTTGCAAGTTATCATCCATGGCCCAATCAATCCATTCCTAGCTTAAGGTGGATTCGGTGCCGTAATCATCCTATCAATCAATCAAAACTCTAGGGTTACTAAAGGTAATCTCACGTGATCAAGTTTGAGGTCTCTCTCTCACATCCAATCCAATCCAATCCAATCAATCCAATCAAATCCAATCCAATCCAATCCTATCCTATCCTATCTAATCCAATCCAATCCAATCCAAAGCAAATCAAATCTGATCCAATCAAATCAAATCCAATCCAATCAAATTCAATCCAATCAAATCAAATCAAATCCAATCAAATCAAATCCAAATCAAATCCAATCCAATCAAATCAAATCAAATCCAATCAAATCAAATCCAATCCAATCCAATCCAATCAAATCAAATCCAATTTAAATCCAATCCAATTGATCGAAGTCCAATAAGATCCAATCCACACTCCATCACAATCAAATCAGTTGACAAAGGCATTAACCTACTCATCTAGCATTTGCATGCCCGTTCAGACCCGTTCACAAGCAAAGAAGATGGCCGACCTTCAAGCTCAAAATGCCCAATCCAACAATCCCCAAGATCTCAACAACACCTCACCAGATCCCAACAAGGGTACCAACATCTTACATGACCCTCACAATGGTACTTCATCACACTCCAACACTGAGAATCAGAATAACTCGCCACATGGAGAAGAGAGCATGGTTAATCAACCTGAACTCACACTTGAGGAACATTTTAGCAATCCTACCAATGTGCAAAGGACCGACCGTTTGCTTGCAAAGCATGGGGAAGAAATCTTGGCCCACTTGATTGAGAAGGGTGTTAAACCTCCCTCAAATGTTGACTTGCCCAAATATAAGGGTGCCCCATCTCACGTACTCCAAGGATCCCAAAATGCACCCGAAGGTTCATACTTTTCCAATGTTCCTCCAATTGAGGGTTGGCACCAACCCGAATTTGGCAATGCCGTCCTTTATCAGGTTAATTATCCCCCACATGCTTCTACCTCAACTATAGGGGGATCCCAGGTGCCCGATCCCAATAATCCTTTCGCTTATGGCATGCCACAAAACATTCCGCAACCTCTGCCATTAGCATTAACCGCACCCCCTCCTTTGAACCCACCTACAGTCAATATTGGGGGTACTTCCTTTGCTACATCGCTTCCTCCTCCTGGGACCACCAACACACCACCTCAACAGGTTCCCCACTCTACTATCCCACCTCGAATACCACCACAAGGCGCACCCCAGCTGAACATTCTGAGCAGAACCCAACAACCTCCTTTACAAAGTGTGCCCACACAACCCCCGCCGTCTCATCTGCAGCAACCTATACCCAATACTTTGACCTCTTCACAACAACCATCCTACCAACCACAAGGCAACCCTTCTCAACCACCTACCCAAACCATATCTCCCTTTCTTGCGTCCCTTTTGCGTCCAAAGGTTCAACCACAACATAATATCTCACCTCAGTCCATGCAACACTCGATGCCGCAACAACAACCTCCACAACACTACTACCACCATAATCAACAACAATTTCGCCAACAACCGTTTTATGCAACCTCCCAACAATCACAACAATACCTTCAATACCAACAGGCCAACATGCAACGTCCCGTCCAAGTCCCTTAGCAACCTGCCCCACACCTTCACCAAACAAATTCATATTATGTCCCACAACAACAACCCCCATATCAACAAAACCCCCTACCTTATCATCAAGTCACGACATCATCCAATCATCCAAACCCACATTTTAACAATCCAACACCCTTTCAACAAGATCCCTCATCTTTCTATCATCCATATCCCCCCAACCCACCACCAGCTAGTTCAGACTTGTTGGAAATCAAGGCTGCCCTTAAGGACCTCCAAGCAGGGGGCACAAAACAATCCTTTAAATTTGAAGATATATGCCCATATCCGTTCGATCCATCCATCTCATTGATCCCATTCCCTAAGCACTTCGAGATCCCAAAATTTGACAAGTACAAGGGAGACAAAGACCCTAAGGCCCACTTGCAAGAGTTTTATGCACAATGTCAAGAAGTCATGTATAATGATAACTATCTCTTACGTCTGTTTCCGAGAAGTCTAGCAAGCCACGCTTTAGATTGGTTTATGACTCTTGAAAAGGGGTCTATAAAAACTTTTGCAGAATTATTAGAACAGTTTGTCTCCTACTTCTCCTTCAATTTGCGGAAGGATACTGACACCTTAGATCTCTTGAAAGAGAAGCAACGGGATGGAGAAACCTTTACCAGCTACCTCCAACGGTGGCGTGCATTAGCCAGTCGAATGAAAAATCCTTTCAAAGAAAAAGACATGGTCACTCTTTTTGTGGAAAATTCACATCCCGACATGGCCCACAATTTTAGACTACACTGTGTCACCACTTTCGCTGAGATAGTGGAAAAGGGACCTATCCTTGAACGTGCGCTTATCGCCAAAGGACACATTAAAATACACAGTCATGACAAAGAACGGTCATTCGGAGATAAATCACGATTTTGGAACAAAAACAAAAATGCAGTGAATGATGGAGTGACAGACACCAAACATGTCCAAGTGACTAATGCATCCCAAGGGCAACAACAGTCTGTACCCAATGCCATATCAGTACCGTAGGGGGCGCCTCGTCCCCCTCAACAGTCAAACCAAAGAAATCAGGGGAACACCAAACGTCAATACACCCAATTGGGTGAACCCTTGAGTGGGGTTTTCAATAAATTGTTACAAATCAATTATCCCATCACCTATCCTATCACCAAACCATTCGATGAGTCCAAACCCAAGCCGGCATGGTTTAAAGACAATGAGTATTGTGACTTTCATAAAATCAAGGGACACTCCTTGAATAAGTGTCAGGGTTTAAAAAATTATGTCCAAGATCTCATTGATCGAGGAGATATCAAGGTTGACCCCAGTCAACCTTCGTCGTCCAATGCTCAACTACAAATCTATCAAAACCCCTTCCCAAACCATAGCCAAGGTCCTAGCACCTCCACTAGTCATCCCCAAAATAATAGCACCAATAATGTGACTTACAAGAATGTACCCTTCAATTATGAAGGTGTTATTCATTACATCGAGCAGGTGGAACCCCGAGTGTCCATGATCCACGTTAAAGCCAAAGACCCACAATGTGCTGTGACTACGCGATGAGCCCGCATCACCGTCCCTGCAGCATCCACACCCATCCAATCCGCTCCTGTAAATTCTCAATATAACATTCTTGATCACCTAAGGAAGACCCCCGCTCACATATCCATTTTGGATTTGCTTAGGTCTTCCCCGATACATCAAGAGATCCTCAACAAAGCCTTGCAGGAAACCCATGTCCCAAACGACATCGACCCCACATAATTCCAAGCTTTGGTGGGACACTTGGCTTTGTCTCACCACCTCCATTTCAGCCAAAATGATATGCCCAACATTGGCATCAATCACAACCGCCCCCTACACATCGAAGTCATAATTGCCCGTCATAAAATAAAAAGGGTCTTGGTAGATAATGGCTCTGCCCTTAATCTATGTACTTTGAAGTTCATAAAACAGATAGGGTATTCTCAAGCGGACCTAAGCAACCAGATAATTACAATCAAGGCTTATGACAATGCAGAGAGAAATTCAGAAGGTATCATCAGTCTTCCTATACAAGTGGGACCCGTGCTCCAATATACTACCTGTCATGTCCTTGATCTGGACTTACCATATAATCTCCTTCTTGGCCGCCCGTGGCTCCATGCTATGCAGGCTGTTCCATCCACATACCACCAATGCCTCAAATTCCCAGTTAATGAACAGGAGGTCACCATTTATGCCGACCCCCAACCGTTTGAGTATTGTCAAGCTTTAGAAGCATCTTTCCCCCATTTACATTATTGTCCTGGGGTCGAAATGGGGACCTCCCACTCGTTATCCTCCAATCCATCATCCTCTGATCCATCATCCTCCACTGTAGCAACCGCTCCATCTTCCACTGATCCTACGGTCACAAAAGTTCAGATCATTGACAAAGGGTGTGGCGAGTATGAAATGCATACTGCTCTTAATGTAGCAACTATGCCACCATCGCCACATGAGTATGGTCAACCTCCCCATGCTACCCCAAAGGAGGACAAGACTGTCACCTTCCGTGGCAAAAATATTCCTACCACCACCTTTGTATCTCCAAGTATCAAAACAGATGCGCTAGAAGAAGACATAAGTCAGTGGGTCTACCGCGAAGAGCCCGAACCAGAAACTCCTCTAAAGAAATATTTTCAGGAAAAATATCCTTGGCCAACAAAGTTTGTGGAAAAACATAACTACCAAGGTAGAGGCCTAGGTAAAGAGGAACAAGGGCGATTACAACCCATTGATACGTCTCTGCTACCAAAAAATGTGGGCATCGGATATGACAGAAAGCAAAAGAGTCCCGCAACATCATCTAATACTTCCAATAGTATCACTGTGGACGATGGCTCATTAGAAGACATACCCGAGGAGGAATCCATCATACATGCATACGATGATGTCGATCACACCGATTTATCCTCCATGTTCGAATGCCTATCTGTTTGCACCATCAGTCTATCCCTTCGTCACCCTGAACTCATCGACTGGGACCTACAAAACACCACACCTGTCAGTATAACTACGGACACCTACGTCAATCTTATGGGATTGGGGGAAGATGAACACTCCAGTCGCAAAAATAAAAATCAGAAAAATAAAAAGAGGTCATCTAGTGAAAACCTCCCTGAGGCGCTTCCTGACCTAGAAAAAGTCAAAATAAAGGACGCATCTGAAGGCGAAAACCTCGAAGAGGCGCCGGAAGATGGAGATGTTCATCTTCCCCTTATGGGAACTCAGCTATCTTCCAGGTCATCTATCCTGATTGAAGAAACGCAAGAAGTTAATTTGGGAACTGCTGAAAATCCGAAGATCACTTATGTAGCCAAGTCACTATCTGAACAAGAATATCCAATCTTTACGCAGCTACTCCAAGAAGGCATCATCAATTTCGCCTGGTCATATTCAGACATGCCAGGCTTAGACCCTGCTTTAGTGGTTCACCACTTAGACATTCGTCCAGACGCCAAGCCCGTCAAGCAAAAACTTCGTAAGATGCATCCGCAAGTGGCGTTGTTAGTGAAGAAAGAGCTAGAGAAGTTACTGGATGCAGGTTTCATCAGACCTATTGACTACTCCGAATGGATCTCTAATATAGTGCCGGTTGCTAAACCAAATGGTGACATTCGGGTCTGTACAGATTTTAGGGATCTCAACAAAGCCTGCCCCAAAGATGATTTCCCTCTTCCTAATATTGACATGTTAGTAGACTTAACGGCAGGACATGAGATGTTGTCCCTCATGGATGGCTTCTCCGGTTACAACCAGATACGGATTGCACCTGAAGACCAACACAAAACCGCCTTCACAACTCCTTGGGGCACCTTCTGTTACAACGTTATGCCCTTCGGTCTCAAGAATGCGGGGGCAACATATCAAAGAGCTATGACGGTTATCTTCCATGACCTTATCCACATCATCATGGAAGACTATGTTGATGATCTATTAGGAAAATCCAGAATGCGAGCCGAGCATCCCACCATTCTGAAGAAGATATTTGAGCGATTAGAGCACTATAAGTTGCGGTTGAATCCAAAGAAGTGCGTCTTCGGGGTTACATCCGGGAAATTACTGGGTTTCATAGTCTCCCGCAGAGGTATTGAAGTTGATCCCGCCAAAGTGAAGGCTATTCTGGATATGCCGCCTCCACGCAATCTAAAGCAGTTAAGGAGCCTCCAGGGAAAAATGCAGTCCATCCAGCAGTTCATAGCTCAACTCGCAGATAAATGTCAGCCGTTTACCCATCTTCTGAAGAAAGATTCTATTTTCTGATGGACCCCACAGTGTCAAACAGGTTTTGATAAAATCAAGGAATACCTAGCTCATCCCCACCTCGATGTCAGCCATTCCGTGAAAACCCTCCTACTTTGAGTACTATTCTCCTCACACCTCGGCCGC
>VDFB02357844.1:77272-117863 GCA_007258455.2 Sequoia sempervirens | reverse complement strand
CTAGATTTTTCCCATACTCACTAACACCCATCACTATCCAGGCAATTACAAAATAGATTCAGCATTCAAACTGCAATCTTGTTCTGATCTCATCCTACTATGACAACACACCTTACATAATTGGATTCATTAGGTTGATTGTGTCAATAATTAAGCTTTTTTCCTCGTTGTTGGTGGCCATGACTCATGAGTGACAAAAGAAGTTGTCTTTTCGACTTCATCAAATTCCTAATACCTAATCATGTAGCTTAAAAGCCAAATTAAGTGAGAAGGTAGGCTTGATATGATATAATAATACCTAATAAAAGACAATGAAATGAATGGATGGTATATTAAGAGGCATCTGGTATGATATAATAATACTTTGTTGTTTGGACAGGATTAATCATTATACTGATCTGCTTTGATGATAATGAGGGTTTATTTTCTTCTGTGTTATCTATATTTTCTTTAATGGGTATGGTATAATTTGTATCTGGTCTATGGAGGATAAGATGGTTCAGAAGCGTTGTAGAGACTCAGATGACAATGTCCCAATGCAAAATAAGTTAATATGCATTAACCAGACAGAGTTTGATTCCTTGTCAAGTCCAGATAACATAGATGCAGAGAAAGAGTCTGGCAATGGAGGCTACTGTAATTTGTTTGACTCAGATGTTAGAGAGCAGAGTTTAGTGTTCCAGGAGGATTGTGTGTCTGAGCTAATGAGACATCTCAAGGAAGAAATTGAGATGTGCAATGAAGCTGACAATAATGGACAGTCCTCAGTTGAATCTAATGATGTCCATTCCAAATTATGGGAGATGGGCTTTCAATCTACAACTCATGAAATGAAGGATACATGCAAGGGCATGGATTCTTTTGCTCTGCAAACTGAGCTTACAGATTTTATCCTCTTGAAGGAGATTGAGTTTATGGGTAATGAATATAATGAAATAGACAATGACATGGCTTCGTCATTTAGAGTTGAAGATTACAGTTATAACCTGGATATGGTGTCTGATAAATTGTATTCAGAATTTTTGACTGGAGATGAACTCTGGCAGTTCGATGATGAAGTACAATGGAGTGGTATGCAACGTGAAGGAGCAGACCTTGAGCAGAAACTTGGCGAATCAGAGATACCCAGTTTAGGTATAGGTATTGAAATTGAGCATCCTCAAGACTAATTTAAGAAACTGCATGTAGTACAGTTATGAGATTTTAAGTTAAATTGTATCTATAATATTATTGGATACTATGGAATGACTAATATCAAGAAATTGTTTTATGATCACTGAATATTTATCAGTACACCAAACTTATATTGCTATAAATTTCTAGGTTGTGTATGCACATATGTAAATTTTGTTCTACATTTTTATTGCTTCCTTCTCACCTGCTATAGCAGGTTAGTAATGCTTTTGATGCTTTCAATTTATCCTCCCCTGGAGACTGATCGTCGAGTTTTATTTTTATCCAGTACTAATGTGATTTCAATGCTTTTCATAGCCCCAGAAATAGGTGGTATTTTTTTGCGCAAAAAGTAGATGCATAAAAACATTTCTAGCTATTCGTATGTTTGTGCATTATTACTAGTATTATACAAAGATAGAGATGAAAAAGAAAGAATTTTTTAACAGAATTTGTTTTTTATTCATCTATATGTGGTACATAGCATACCTTTGAGAAAGACGTGATTATTTATCTTGCAGCTAGTGATTGCTTATAATTGTTCTATTTCATACCTAAATTCTGTTACAAAAGATATGCATATATGGTTTACAAAGACACATGTTATGGTAACCAAAACTTACTACGAAGTTGTACTTTGAATTATCTCATCCTCACATGGAAGTTGTTGGTATAGGCTTGGATAGATTGGTCACGTCTTGATGTGGTAACCAAAAATTACTACGAAGTTTGAATTTAAATTATCCATCTTCACATGGAAGTTGTTGGTATAGGCTTGGATAGATTGGTCATGTCTCGATGTACCCACTATATATAGTAGTAAACATGTCTTTATGATACAACTCATCGTTGAAGACTTCTAAGAATTATTTCTTGGTTTAATTTTAACTACATTCTAGTCTCCCTCCAAACTGCATGAGATTGCCACCACTTCTTGACAAGAAGGGAAATCTCAATGTTTTTTTTCATTTGGTGAGACCATTCATAGAAAAAAGATTCAATCTTGTGATAGTTATCTATAGAATTTGTGTCAACCCTACCCTTGAACACTAGTACATCTATGTTTACCTAAAAGTTAGGGTGATTTGACAACCAAAGGCTCTACTTAATTATGGGTCTAATACAACTAACCATTCAAGAACCTTTGCAAATAGGTTGAATATGAATTAATTAGTTGGTCTATCAATGCTTCTTCAATCCCACTCTTGATCATCATGTGTATCTCCTCCTGTGTTGGTTTTCCCATCTTAGAATAGCTCAACAAGTAGTTTGATGGATCTTGGGGTTTGAAGCTGAGGCTTAAGTACCCCAACCACATATGAAAGGGCATGCAATATTTAGACAAAATCACTCAAATAGCTCTAATTTGGGGGCTAGGGTTTGAATTCTAGCAAAAAATCTCTAGATGAGAATCTAGATGGATATGGCACACTCTTAAGAAAGAGTTATGTTTATTTAAATTCTACTACTTAATTTTCTATTGATTGTTCTAAATCATCCCTAAACAATATTGTAGAGATACATATATATAGTTTAGAAATATTCATTCCACGAAAGCCAAAAGTGACTAAAAAATTGAACCATTTCTTTGGAAAGTGGAATTTTTTATTTGATTAGCTTCTCTTTACTTAGTGGTTGTGGAGTGCAATTAATTATTAGAGTTTTCTTAATGAGTTGGTTAATAACTTGACATATTATAAGCCTCATAGATACCAACTTGGTTGTTACATTGACTATATTCTATCTAAATACTATAGAATGACACAATATGGTATGGTAACTATACTTGTGAATTGGATGTTGTGGTCAAGATAGAATGTGAATGGAGCCTTGTTGGAGCTATGATAGAAATGATAGGTTGTTTTGTTGAGGCATGTTTGTTGTATTAGTATTTATCCTTCTACAATGTGTATTATATTGTTGTTGGAGTAAATACAACACTTTCTCAAAAGTGGATATGGATCTTTGCATTCCCTAGAGCATTTGATAAATGCTCTATACTATATACCTAAGAAGCAGCCCCAAAATCCTAGCAAGCCATGAGAATGGCCAAGGTGTTACCACAAGTACCTAGTCTAGTGAATCCTCCTAGATCATTTTTTTCTAACACTCAATAAAGTTTAATGCTTTTATTTTTTATTGATAACATGTGTTGGTAAATCAACAAGCTTTTCTTAAAAATCAACAAATTTATCTATATTTTAAAATAAGCAATTATTTATCACTTTTGTACAATGTGTGAATAAAGTGATTGATAGAGTGGAAAGCTTTATAAAAAAACTGAGGATAAAAGAAAAAAAATTGTGGGTCAATTATAGGGGAAAATGTAAACTAAATATTTTTTTTTAAAATGGGCATCCAATTATATAAAAATGGAAAGTTTCTTTATTTGGGAGTCCTAGGCCATAGAAAATATTTATTTGTAACATATACATGTTATAGTTTTAATAAATACCCGTTTAAATTGGATATCCATTCAAGCAAAAAAATGTTCCTATATTTTCTCATAGACATGAAAAATATGTTTTGATAGTGACTTAGTGAATGTGGCAATGGATATTTGGCCTATTAGTCTAAGATAAATCTCTTGGAAACACCATGTTAATCCTACCTCTTCCTTGCACAACTATCTATAATTAGATAAAAAAGATATTTAGATATTTTTACAATATCTTAAATACCTATAGTTTTGATTATTTTAATGTAAATTTATAGGGTTTTAAGGTAAAATATAGTGATTATGGTTTAACTGAATTTATACATGTAGCTTATATGGTTTAGGATTCATTTTAAATATATAAGGATTAAGGGTTTATTTTAATCAAGTATATTTTTTGTTTGATTGTAGTTGAAATGGACCCTAATGTGTATGAATTTATGATGGATTGAACTAAAAATAAAGAACCTCCAAATGAACCCATAAATCAACCTAGAAACCTACTTGCCTCTCAAACTAATGAACAAAGATTGAGAGGGGGGATTTCAAAAAAATAAAATACATTACAACCCAAAAAATGAATTTTATCCTAATCTTCATTCTCTCCTCATCTACATAGGTTTTCCACTTCTATACAAGTGGTTATATGTTCTATTCAAATAATATTTTTAGATCACAATTATTTTTTATGAATGGAGAGCAATGAGGAGGTGATTTTATTCAACTAAATTGTCATACAAAGAAATAAATGACCTATGGATTACAAAACAAAATTTAGTGTGCCTTATTTCATCAAAATGTCTTGTTTTCAAATAATTTATATATGTGGAGAAAATTTTCATTTCCTATTTCTAGTAAGCAAATCTTTTTGGAGGCTAGTCTCACAAGCCTCAAAATTTTGAAAGGAAAGAAGTTTAAGTGTTGAAAAGTTCTATTTTTCAGTAATTTTGTGAGTGTGTAGGATCACCAAAAGTGCAACATGGCTAAGAGAGAATGTTTAAGCTATTGGAATGTTATAATTTTTTTTGAAGTTTGTGAGTTTGTGTACTCCTTGGAATTGTGACAAGTTTGTAGGTTTTCTAGTTTACTAAAAGTGTAAAAGTGTGACAAGTTTACAAGTTCATCAATTCACCAAAAGTACAAAAGTGAAAAAAGTTCTTGGGCTCACTAGTTCATCAAAAGTGCAAAAGTGCAACAAGGTTCATGGGTTCACTACTTCATTGGAAGTACAAAAGTGTGACAAGGTTTGCACATTCAACAATTCCCCAAAAGTGTGAACATGCAACAAGGTTCATAGGTTTTCTAGTTCACCAAATTTTTTAAAGTATTACAAGGTTTGTGGCTTTGCTTTTTTTCTAAAAGATATATATAGTTCATAAAGGGCTGAATGTTCCAAAAAAGGAGGTGTTAGAAAATTTTTAAGTTTTTGAACTTACTAAAGTGTGAGAAATTTATAAAAGGGGAAAATGCCTGACAATATAGTAAAGGATAATTCAAAATCAAGAAGAAAAATGAAAATTCAAAATTTAAGAAAGAAAAGGGATATGACCAATAACAGCTACATCTACCCCAATATGCATCCCCTATTTGTTTGGAAATCAATTAAATTGGTTGAATATTTGCAAGATCTAAGCCACTCTTTTGGGAAAGATTCATTATTAGCTATATATTTTAGTCATTTAAAGCATTGAATAAATTCATTCAAGGATCTATCTTTTATTTGGCACAAAAAAACCCTTACAAAAATTATTCAATGCACTTATGTTCAAGAAATTAAATTTGAGAGTGAAAAAAATTTGGTTTGTTGGAGATCAGAGGATGAAAACCCTTTGATTTAAGGATAAAAGGATGAAACCCCTTTGGTTTAAGGATAAAAGGATGAAACCCCTTTGGTTTTATATGATATTCTCACTCAGAGGTTATAATCGAAATTTTAGAGTTCTAAGTTTTAGTTGCTTCAAGTTTATGTAATTTGTAGATTTTATTTGTATTATTGATTTAAGTGTTATTATTTCTATTTATTGTTGTTGTTCTTTCTATTTTTTGTAGTATATTTTGGTGTATTTTATATTTCATTAAAAATAAGAAAAGGTTATGGAATTTTTATTTCTTTGTTGGCTTCATTTGTTAATTAAGATTATCCATTTTAATGTAAAATTGTGAATCCATCTAGGTTTTGTTATATCTAGTTAACATTTATATATCTAAAATTTAAAAGTATTTTTTAGGGTTATTATAGTGGTATCGTAGCTAAAAATATATCATCTTGCAAGATATTTGATTATTGGTGTTTCCCAATGATAGAGAAAGTAGATATCTAAGATGAGAGGAAGAAAAAATATAAATAAAATGATCAAGCATAGGAGGCTTAATACTAGAAAGAGTTATGGTGGAAGATATCATTTCCTATTATGCTAAGTATAAAATATTTATAAAAAAGATCCAAGATGCAATTCCTTTATCATATTTCATGAATATAAAATATGCTAGAGACATAACTAGATAGAAGAACTAGGATGAAATACTAGAGAGACAATAGGAAGAATATTTTGATAGAATTTTCAAGGAATGTCAGAATTGAAAGAAGTTAATAAGTAGTGAGAATAAAAAATAATATTCTTGACTGAGAAATTCCGCTTAACACAAGAAAATAAGATCATACCAAAACTAAGCTCAAAATAATAAAATAATCCTCATGCCAAGAGACTTGAAAATTAAGCTACAAATTATGCCAATATAAATATAAAATGGTATTGAAGAATAAAAGCCAAAAAAATAATCATGGAACTAGAAAAAGTGATGAGTACACTAAGGGTTAGTGCAGAAAGATGGGGGACCAAATATTGGCCACAACCAATTTTTGGTCCATCTAGGGTAGAACACAAGAATGCTATAACACACTCACAACATAATGTGTGTGTGTTATATTGTGAGTGCACTATGATACACTCACATTTATAAGAAAAAAAAATACAAGCCTCACTCTTCCTCTATTGTTAGGAATAGGATTGTAGAGAAATATATATAAATAAAATTTTACTATTTAAATATTTTCCCTCATCAAACGGATGGTCCCCTCAAATCCCAAGGGGGTAAACCCCCCAAAATGAAGTGGGCTCTATACATAGTTGTGGAAACACCAAAAAAACACTTTTAACAAGATCATACTCCATTGTCAACACTCTACATAGTAATTACTCTATTTTACAAGGCAAGACCCCCACAACCCTCATTAGGAACTAGGATCTTGTATAGTTGAATAAAAACCTCTAAATCAAGAAGATAATCAGGCTTCATTACTAGAGCTACCTCCCTATCTCTATCTCTATCTCTCCCTCTACCTCTCTCTATCTCTCTATCTATCTCCTACTCTCTCTTTATCTTAATTTATACCTTTATCTTCCACTCTTCATCTCTATCTCTAGATACATATCCCTCTCTCTATTCTTCCCTATCCCTCTTCCTAGACCTCTAGATATCTATATCTACATTTTCCTCTATATCTCTCTACCCCTATCTCTATATGCCCATATTTATGAATTCTATCTTTCCATCTATCTACATTTCTCTCTATATATCACTCTCTCTCTCCCTCTTTCCCCCTCTTCCTCTCTACCTATCTCTCTCTCTTTCCATTACTATACCTCTACATCACTCTCCCCCTTTCACTTCTCTCCTCTATCTTTGAACCAAAGTTATATCTATCTCTAGATAACTCTCCCTCTCCCTCCCTCCATTTATCTATCTATCTCTCTCTCATACACACACACACACTCACTATTTATTTCTCTCTCTTCCCATCTCTCTCTCCCACTCTCCTTCTCTCTCTATCTCTCTCTCCATCTCTACCTATCTCTATCCCTTTCTCTTTCCCACTCTATCTTTCCCAAGTTATATATCTCTATATATCTCTCCCTCTCTCTTCCTCTTTCTACAACTATTTCTCCTTCTCTTAATCCATCTCTCCCTATTCCTCTCATTTCTATATCTCTCAGCTTATCCTCTCTCTATTTATCTCACTCCCTCTCTCCCCCTCTCTATATATAAATATATATTTCTACCACTCTCTATTTATATCTCTTGTATCTCTCTCACTCATACACACACTCCTTATTCTCCCTCCTTGTATCTCTCTCCCTCTCTTGCTTTCTCTCTTTCTATAGATTTCTTTGTTGCAAGTATGAAGGTTTTGTCATTGATTTCAACAAGCTTGTGTTGTCATTGGTGACAGTTTGATAGTTTTATAGTGATTGAGAGAGATTATTGCTTTGATTAGTTGCATTAAGTTGTAATTAGTTAAGTTATTAATTGTTGGCCTCCTACAATGATCTTAACAACTAATCCGTTACAACCATGATTTAGAGATTGGACATCTAACCTGAATAGCCATTTAAATCACCATGAAGGTGCATTCAACTTGTCAACCCAGGGACATGAACTTGAAATGGGTCAACACAATATGTGCACTAGGGGCTCAAAGTAGCCATTCCATTCTATAGCTAAGGAACACACAATACTGAAAGTAAATTGATTGAAAAGGAATGAAACAAATGTTGAACATCAATCAACGACTATGCTAAGTTGAAATGCATAAAAGGAATAAAAATCTAAGCAACAAATAGGAATCTTCTCTATCTACTTGGGCTGCAGGAATAGTCGATGCCAGATTTCTAAGTACTAAACAACAAGTAATACTAAACTAATGCTAAACTAAGAAGAAGGATTACTCACCAAGTGGGCCCCCTTGGATAAGTATCCTCTAAAACTAATGAAAACTTAAATGCTCGAACTCATAACTTTATTTTATTCACTGTGAATCATGAGTACAAAAGAGTAATGTATATGTATTACTGAAAACTAGAGAGTGCAAGTACAATATCAAATCATGCAACCTCCTGAAGAAGGAGCATCAGATCATTATTTATACTAACAACTAAATGAGGCAGTCAACTCCATGATTGGGAGGACGCCATTTAGGAAAATAAAGGAAATGGAGTGATGGCAGTTATGCGTGCATGGAATCTGGTTAGACATGCATGTCCAAATGTAGATTCAACTCAGCAGTAAGGCCCATGCATGCTCAATCATTAAATTCCACTACAAGGTGGTTACGTCAGTTGCATGAAGAATCTTCTACCATTAGCCTCCCTTGACTTGGAGCGATTCCTTTGTTGGGCGTTATGGTGCATGCCCAGTTGGCGGTGTCTTAGTATATTAAATCAGCATGGTAAAGTTAGTACGCATAATAACTGCACATCTATAGCCACCTTAAGGAACATTCATTAACCATATGTAAAATTAATATAGATAGTCCACATAATATGCCAAATGTCATTAAAGCTTGCAGAGATATGATTAAGTCCAATGTCAATGGTTTGAGGGAAACATTATGAAAATACCAACATTTAACATTAAAGTCCATGACATCTATTAGCAAATAAATTATAGATTCTACCCAAAATTGGACCAAAAACTAGGCTCGTCACTGATTTTAACCTCTAGTGCTACTTTTATAAGCTTCTATTTATGGTTTAGATGTCAAGGATATTGAGAAAATTAATAAAATAAGTAGATAGGGTGTTGTAGAGGTGTTTTGGTTTTTCTTAGCATTTCTTCTAGGTTGAAGATATGATTGTGTGGTTTGGATATGTTGGATTGAGGTGTCTAGAGTTTCTATGTCTAGAATTTTGGCTTCTAGATCAATGGTCAAAGGAAGTTATGTTCACCACTATGTGAACTTGTTTTGTAGTGTTGCTTATAGAGGTGTCTAAGAGAAAATTTTTTGCTCCACGTTTCTCCAAATTTTTTCTTTAGGTCTTGCAATTTTGAAGGTTTGTTTATGGTTTTGATCTCTTGTTTATGTCAAGAGGATTTGTGGTTTGGTGCTCCAGAAGATGGATTTTAGAGTTACAGTGTTTGGCAGTGTAGTCTAAGTGTACAAGTTGTGTACATTCTTAAGGTGTGAATTATTGCGAAGGATTTTGATGGATTTCAAGTTGATAGAGGAATATTCTAGATTGTGATGAAGCATGGTGTGTGGTTTGCAAGTCATCTTTGGATCGGAGGAAGCGTGTAATTCAAATTTTAATGGTGTTTGCAAGGGTAACGACTGGCTTGGTGTTTACACTACATTTGAAGATGTTTAAGTATTGATGAAGGTGTAACATGGAATATGAGAGTTAATTTGGGTCCCAATTAAATTTTGTATTGGTCCACTTTTGTTCCTATCCACCGCGGGAATGTTTAGTGCCAACCTATTTTGAATTTGTAAAGTGTAAAGTGAGTGTAGCCAACTTGAAGATGTTTTTCAAGTTGTGGATGGTATAAATGCAAGGTGAATTGATGCAAGATATGAAGGGTGGAATAGAGTTGAGTTTTGTGATGTGAAGTTAAGTTTAGAAGTACAAATTGTAGTGTTAGCTATAATGCAAGGCTGTTGAATGCAATGAGCTGAGGTATCTTGATCTCTTGAAGGTTGCGAGTGTTGTTGGAACTACTGTGGTGGAATCTCTGTCACATTGAGATTGTGTTACTCTATGTAAAATTATTTCTTCTTTTCTTCTTTCTATTCCAGTAGTGAGCCTAGGCTATGAGCCTTTCTAGAAAATGTGTCCTATTCTGGCAATTAGCCTCTTTGTATCAGTTTTGCAATTAAGTTTATATTGTGAGATAATCCTCATTTTGGTTTTTCCCTTCTATGGTTTTCCACATAAATCTAGTGTTCTCTTGTGGATGGTGCTGATTTTTTTAGTTTATATTATCTATTTTTCATGTTTAAACATTATAACAGATTAAGGTTTAATGAATGTATGTGGATCTAGTTACTATTGAGGGTTTTAATGCTTTAATTTGATACAACTAATTCACCCCCCTCTCAGTTATCTTGTTCATTCAATAATTGCTATCAAAGCAAGGTTCCTTGAAGAAAAGATTAACTGCTTGAGGTAGATCCATGATGGCAAGCAAGAAGGATATCCCTATGTTTGATGGCATAGACTATGCATTCTAGAAAGTGAAGATGGAATGCTATCTAATTTACCTTGGATTTGATGTCACTAATGCAATAAAGAATGTATATAGCATACCTTTGAATGGATCGAGCACAAGTGATGCAATAAAGTCCTATGAAACAAATGGTAATGTAAGGTTTGTTCTTTTGAGTAATCTTGCACATATAGAATTAGTGAAAGTTATGGATCTAAAAATTGCTAAAGAAGTTTGGGATAAGCTAGAAAGTATTTATGAAGGAGATGAAAAGGTTAAACAAGATAACTTGCAGAATTTGAAGACACGATTAAATGATACTTTACAAATGACCGAAGAATAAATAATTACAAGTTACATGTAGAGGGTTGATGAACTAGTAAGTGCTATGAGAGGTCTTGGTGCACAAGTCAAAGAACCTAAAGTGGTAAAGAAAATTCTTAGAACTCTTCCTGATTCTTATGGTGAAAAGGTTTATGTTATTGAGGAATTTGTAAATTTTAATACATACACTAGAGATCAATTATTTTTCACACTAACTTCATTTGAGATGAGGAAAATTGGTCCCAAAAAATGGTGCAAAAGTGAAGACTACTTTCAAGACTATAAAATTAGAAAAAGTTGAAGATTCAGATGGAGATGATGTTGATTATGTGGAACTAACTTTGTAAGAAGAATGAAAAAGAGAACTAGTAAGTACAAAGGTAAATTACATTTCAAATGTTTCAATTGTGGAAATATAGGTCACTATGCTTTGAGATGTCCAAATAGAACTGTGAACAATAAGAACAAGGAAAATAAAGGAAAGATGATCAAGAAAATATACTATGTTAGAGAGGATGTTGGTATTTCTAATGATGAATTTGATTATGGAGATATTGATGATAATGAATGTTTGTTCTTGGCTTTAAAAGATGAATTTGGTTGTGCTAACTCTAAAAGTTGTGTGAAGGAAAGTGTTCCAAAGAAAAAGGATAAAACTAGAGGTACTAGTTTTGTGAAACATAGCAAAAGAGGTTCACCATCAATAGGGTATCAATGATGAACCTAAATTTCATTAGGTTTGTGTTTCATTCAATTATGAGGCGAAAACATACAAATAACAATCAAAAAATAATCCTAAATGCTATAGCAATGAAAAGGGGAGTTTTGAGAGCTCAAAATGATGTGTACCTTGTAGAAAAATTGTTGTTTTTAGGCCACAAAGGACTCATTCGCCTGTAGTGGAGAATGGGTCCTTGTTAGGGTTTCAAAAAATGACTTCTAGGTTTTATTCTTCTCAGTCTGCACTCCCAAATCCTAGTTTTTCACTACTTCAAACCCTACTGAGGACTCATTTGCCTTTAGTGGTGAATGGATCCTTTTAGGGTTTCAAAAAACTTACTTCTGGGTTTTGTACTTCAATATCTACACTCTCAATTCCCAAGTTTTCAGCTCCTAAAATTCTAGAATAAATTTTGTAGCCTTGTTTTTCTTTTATTGCACTATGGATGACAACTTTGCAACTCTTCAACTTTGACAATTTTGCTCCAAATCTTGCTCTTCAACCTAAAACTTGCAATCACACATTCAAGGGAAGAAAAAATTGTTGATTGTTAGTGAATAAGGGTTTTCCTCAGTCAAACCCCTTTTAGGTAATCAAACCAAATGATGAAATAATGAAATTGAAGCATGAAACATGAAATATGTAATTGATGATACCTTGGATGTTGTCTTGGAATGTAAATCTACAGACTAGCATGAAGTGGCTACAAAGAATGTAGATCTTGATCTCAAATAAGATGTGTAACAATTCTTGCAAGTGGATCTTCAATGCTACATCAACTATCTTAGCTCAACAACATGCATGAATGCACTATGCCTTAGACATGATGAAATGTTCCAGAATTGCTGCAATAAAACCTTGATAATCTTCCTTGAAATTCCTTTGAATTTCTCTTGTAAACTCTTGTGAACTCAAACTTGCTATAATGTATGAATGCTCTCTCAAAGTTGCTAGGTGAAACAATGTGAATTAGCCCCTTATTTATACTAAATCTAGAGATTAACCCCAAAATTCAAATAATTCAAGCCAAACTCAGATCTGGGTATTAAAATCACAAGGATCCCACCACAATTAAATTCAAAAAGAGGGCTCCTATTAGGGGAGGACCCATTTACCACTAAAGGTGAATGGGTAGTGGAAAATGGGTCCTAGCAAAACTTTCTAGGACCATGCCTTGGGGGGATGAAATAACATCAAAAATCCACCTCAAATATGCTAAAAAATAGGTGTCCTAGGTTTAGAGGACTCATTTTCCACTAAAGGTGAATGGGTCCTACCACAATTTCGAAGACCAAGCTTTGGGGAGGTGAAATAACATCAAAACCCACCTCAAAAATGCATAGAAAGAGGTGTCCTATTTGGAGAGGACTCATTTTCCAGTAAAGGTGAATGGGTCCTAACAACATTTTTCAGGACACCAAATTTTCCAAATTAAATGTCATACAATATCATTATTGGGTGTCGAGATAGATCCTCGAAAGGTGTGACAAATAAGGCTTAAATTTAAATTTAAGGGGCTAATTAACCACAATTAATTAAGGAGACCCTGGATAAATGTGAAATTGTGTTACAACACTTTACAACACGTAAAATAGGGTACAAATTAAGTACATTTTGGGTATTACAGGATCATGATGGGCCAAAAAGTGGCAATATGATGGGTATGTGTAGGGTATGTGGCTGACGACTTTTTTTTTACCCAAAATTGATGAAACAAAAAGGGTTTTTAAAGGAGATTCTCAACTTTCCACCAATATAAATTATGCTTTACTTTGAATTTAATAAATTATTATTATTCATTTCTATTTGAATTACAACTAAAGTATTGATTGATAGGCTAATTGAAAAATACCTATAGCTTTCAAAGCGACATCACATTTTTGAATCGAAACATGTGTCACATTCTATGCTTCACATACTATAAGATTAAAAAAAATGAATTTCATGAAGTTTTGACAAGATAAGGTGGTCAGACATATGAGTTTTATATTTTTTAAAAGTTGTTATAAAAATTCATAATTAATTATTTACTTGGAAAAAAATACAAAAATATGCATCACATCGGGGACATGAGTCCTCTACTTATATCTAAAATATTATCATTTTATTGTGGTTAGGGTGGTCAAACAAACACCTACTTATTTTTCCTAAAATTTAAAATCTTTTTGCATTGAAATTTCAAATTTTCACCAAATAGATTTTTTTTTTTAAATCTAGTAGTTTAGAAACTACATTCAATTTTCTTCAGATTATATTCTTACATATTTTTGAAATAATAGAGATAACTTATTCAAATTTTATGTCAAGTTTCCTAACTCTGATTTTTTTGAATTTTTTGCCACTTAAGGGCCTATTTTTTCCATGATGATCTTGCACATACCCTTTTATTAAAAGGGGTCCAAGATCAATGTGAATGTGTACAACACATTACAACATTAGACCTAGGTAAAATTAGGTTAATTCAATGACAATTATTCCCAAATTAAGGAAAAGGGATAATTTTTCTATTACTAGTGTACTTTGGTATCTACTTTTCATGTTAGACAAGAAAATAACTATTAGGTTATTGATAGTGGTTTCTCATTTATCATATGACCAGAGAAAAGAGTAAGTTTGTTAAACTTGAAAAATATGATGGACATGTTACATCTAGAGATGATTTAGGTGCTAAGATTTGTGGAATAGCTTCAATCATTTTTTATGGAAAGCATAATACTGAAGATGCTTACTATGTTAATGGTTTAAGGCATAACCTCTTGAGTGTTGGAAAAATGTGTAGAAAAGGATACAATATTATGTTTTAGGATGATGGATGTGATATCAGAAAAGGGTTCAAAACTATGATTGATGGTGGAAAGAGGACAAATGGAAATATCTATCAGCTCAAGGGGCTTGATGGCCACTATTTTATGAATCAGATTAATGATAGCTAGTTATGGCACAAGAGAATGTGTCACATCAATTTTGATAACTTGGTTAGGATTAGTTCAGCTCAAGAAGTGAGAGATTTGATGAAGATTACAAAGCCTATCAATTCTATTTGCAAAGATTGTTAATTTGAAAAACAAAATAAAAGTAGTTTCAAGGGAAAGGAACAATCTTCTATCAGATTTTTGGAATTGGTACACACAAAACTTTGTGGTCCTACACGAGTGAGAAGTCTTCAAGGTGATAGGTATTTCATGCTTTTGATTGATGATTACTCTAGAATGACATGGGTTACTTTTCTTAGAGAAAAATCTAGAGCCCTAGATAGATTTAAAGCATTCAAAGTTATGGTTAAGAATGAGATAGATTTAAATATTAAATGTTTGAGGTTTGACAGAGGTGGAGAGTTCACCTCCAATTAATTTAGTAAGTTTTGTGAGAATCATGGCATAAAAAGGTACTTGTCTGCCCCTAGTACTCCTCAACAAAATGGAGTAGTTGAAAGGAAAAGCATGACTTCTTAAAAATCTATAAGGACTATGATGAAAAAAGCTAACCTACTGGAATTCTAATGGAGAGAAGCAACTCATACTATTGTGTACATACTTAGCAAAGTTCAAGCAATAGCTAACAACACAAAGACACGTACAGAAGGATTCCTACTGTCAAGTACTTTAGAGTCTTTGGAAGCAAATTCTATATCAGAAGAGATGATGAAAACTTAGGAAAGTTTGATGCAACCTATTCGATGAAGGTATCTTCTTTAGATATTCTACTAAAAGCAAAGCTTGCAAATGTTACAACAAAAGGCTAAGAAGGGTTATTGAAAGTGCAAGTGTCAAGGTTGATGAAGATTTGATTAATTCAATGGTAATAGATGAATATGAGTAACCTTCTTACATAGAAGAAGAAGAAAAAGATAAGGAAAAAGAAGTGCAAAATGAAGAGGAAGAAGCTCCGGAAAAGACCCCTAAAACCCCTAAGTATGTAAAGAGAAATCATTGTGAAGAACAAATTATTGGAGACAAAAGAAAAGGTATGCAAAAAGAGTTTGAGATGTCTATGTTTGGGGAGATGAATTTCTTCCTTGGGCTACAAATCAATCAAACAGATAAAGGAATATTCATTTCACAATCAAAGTATGTTAAAGAATTCTGAAATGGAAGACTCCAAACCGGTATGTACTCCTATGGTTACTGGTTGCAAACTGAGTAAGGATGATGAATTCCCTAAGGTTGATTAGAGTGAGTATAGATATGTGATTGGTGGACTATTATACCCTAAAATAACATGATTTCAAGGGAGAAAAGTTCCTCAACTACCTCAAGGAACAAAGCTTAGGTGAAAAGGTGGGAAAACAAGGGAGATTGTTTATATTTTATGTTTTATGTGGAATTAAAGGATAAGAGTTTTAGGGGTCAAAAGAGCAGACTTCAGAGGTCTCGTAAGCAAACTGGTAGGTCCTTGAACAAGGATGACAATACAGCATGTAGACATCCCAATGGCACACTGTGGTCTTGTACATACTGAAAATAGAGTTTACTAATAGAGACAACAAAGAGCCTACTATTTAATCAACAACTAAAACCTCAAAGATATGTTTTTGATAAGGTAAGAAAGGTTTTTAAAGGTCCTATAACCTTGTACAAAGAGAAGAAAAAGAACACATCCAAAAACCAAAGTATCAAACTTTTCCAAAGAAATAAAGCAACAGAAACAGGTTTTGAAGGGCACCTAAAACCCTCACAAAAACTAGAGAAACAATGGAGGCACCACAAAACAACAAAAAACTGTCAACCAACACTTGACCAATAAATAACTAGGAGCAAAACATGCTAAAAGATGAGAGAGGCCACACCAAAAGAAAGAGCATCATTGATTAAGGAGTTTTGAACTTGTTTCTAACCAAAGAGCTCATGAGGAGAGCATGATTTGAATGGTTCAATCCAAGATTCTTAGAAGGATCAATCACATTCATAGGAATAGGAAATATTTTATCCTTGAAGGGTCTTCCCCTTAGTAAATCAACAAGATCTTCCACGTCCAACTCCCTAGCCAAGGGGTTCACCAAGTCAATCTTTTCAATGGGATTACCAGCAGAGGAAGCCAAAGCCTTCCCAATAGGACAAGTCTTCAAGGGATTGAAGACCTAAAAAGAGTAAGATAAGTGACCAACTCAAAGGCAAAGAGAGAACACTAAAGAGGAAGAATCAAAGAGGATATGAGCTTCTCCCAAACAAACAGCTTGGAACGAATCTTAACTTCATTTGGTAGAAGCTTGCAAAATTCAACACACATGCAAAATCTTGCATAAATGAAACATTTATTATCTTTCGTGATCATATCTATGGCTAAGAAAGAACCAATACTATTTCCAATACCAAGTCAATATTTCTTCATCCTAGAATTCTAAAGGAAGTGTTGGGAGTCTTACCCAAATAAGGGCCCAACCAAAGCTTTCCTTGGAAGCAACAAACCTAATAGTCCAAATTTTTAGGAGGACAGGTTTTCCTAAGAACGAAATCCCACCAAGTAAGGCACCCTTACTCTACTCGAGGAGATAGAAGGAAAAAAGGAAAAAAAATTAGGCATTATAGGCACTTGCAACAAACCAAAAGCCTTCCACTTAACCAGAACCCAGTTGTGAACAAAGTAAATGTTTGGACAAGGACCTGAGAACCTCCCAATAAGAGCATTTTCCATAGTTACAATAGAATTTTCCACCATAGCATCAAGAATCCAAAGTGAGAGGTAGGAGACCCCATGGGTCCCCTAAACCTCAACCTAGACTCAAGAGTAAGAACAAGAGTAGTAGCCAAAGGAACAGCAGACTCAAAAAAGATAGTTGATAGAGGGGAAACAACCAAAGAAGAAGTAACAACGTATTCAAACAACACCTGAGAACTGCACACCTCTAAAGGAGCCTCCAAATTCATTGGAGTGCTAGAAAATACATTAGAACAACTAACGTCCACCCCTCTAGGGGTAAGAACAAGAGCAATGGCCATAAGAATAGTAGAATATGTAAAGAAAACCGACAGAGGGGAAGCCAATGACAAAGATCTACACTCTTCCAAAGCAGGAGAGATGGGAGAGGAAAGGACAGGATCCAAGGTATCCTTTATGTAAGGCAAGGCCCCTTAGAAGTAAAGAGGAAACCTTTCCTCAAACCTTAAAACTTTGCACCATTAGTGGCCTTAGCCACCAATACCTCGACAAGCTTATTTTCCTTCTGATGAGCCTCCAGAAAGAGATCCATGAGGAAATCCTCCTCCTCATCTAGGGAATCCCCATCAAGAGACATAGGAGGAGAAACAGGGTCTTCCAACTCCCACCAAGCATCCATCTCATCGCAATCTAGATCAGAATCATAGGCAAAATTAGCACCCATAGCCTTAGAAAGAGCAACAATCCACACAAGAGAAATAATTTTGTCACCTTCATCATCATTTCCTTTAACTTTGTCTGAGGAGAAAACAATAAAAGAAAGAGTTTTATGCCATTGATGTGCACCTCCAAGTGTGCCCTTCTTTACACCACCCAATTTGTTCTCTAGTAGAAAAATCCTTCCAAAAACACTAGAAGCACCTTCCACAATCTCTAGATCTCTATTCCCATCATCATCACCATCTTCTACCTCAGCAGACTCAAAAATACTAGGCAACTCCCTTTCCCACTTGTTGCTTCACTTATTTCTTTGTTGTTGCTCATTGCCATTGAATTAACCTCAAAGATATGCTAAATTAATAGAATAACAGAAATAATAGAATAATGGAAATAACAAGCATAGATTAAATGAAATGGGATAAAAGCTACAAAGTGGAAAGGAAGAGAAGAACTCATGAGAGGTCTGTGAGTGAAGCCTCCTACAATTATCCAACTTTGAAACCAACACACATGAAAACAGGAAAATGGTTGGGGTTGTTTTAGGGGATTTCCTTAGTCAAACCCTTGTGTAGGTGTTCCCACCTCCATGGATAGCCAGATAGATAGATAGAAAAGGAAATAGACAATAGACAAGATAGAAATAATAGAAAAGTTAAAATTACAATATGCTATCAAAATAAATATGATAATGCAATAGAGAGATTACAATTACCCTCCTTTGACAAATGAGAATTTTGAAAGCAAGAGCATGCACCCTTCAAGTTTATTCAAGGCATTCCAAGAGAACCAAAGTGCTGGTGTAGAGAGCCAAAATGTGAGAGAGCTTGAGAGGATAGTAGAATAAAAGTGAAAGATTGAGATAATGGGAGCTTGAGAGCACTTTTTTTTTTAAAACCATACATTAAGCTAATTAACTACTCCTAGTATTTGAGGGGTACACTAACCATGGTGTATGTTGAGTTAAAGAGAAAAAGTTACCACAATTAATCCTACAAACAATTTTAACTTTAATTAAGCCGCCATCAATTGGCATGTAATTCATGTTGGCATATGGCTTGTGTGGACATAGTTTTCAGTTTTTTGAGTTGTCATTGATGGCAACTGTAGTCATCATTCTGTTCCATAGTTATGCATTCAATTGCACCAATAGTTAAAGCGGAAAACTATGTGTTATCGGTAGGTCAGGGTATCCGGTCTAATAGCTTCATCGGATCATCACTTTGTGTTGTGGGTCACTGAATTTGTTTATCAAGCACGTGGAATACCTTATCATTGAATATTGTATTGTTGAATTTATGGCTACATGATTTTGGAGGTCCGGTAGGACATTTTCTATCTATTTGCTTGATAAGATCCAACTCAATGCAAATGGTGTATAGCGGATGTATAAAGTTGAATTATTCTAATTAGATGTTTAATTATGGGTCCTAGCTATTGTGTAGCCGACTTTTTTTTTGGATATGCATTGAAATTATTTATGTTTTTGGGCCAACAAGTTGCAAATGTTATTAAGTTTTGTTGAGCCGACATGTGGCGATTAATTCCTGGCGAGCGGATATATTTAGATGATCGATCACATCATCCAAGTGAGTGAAGAAGTTGTGTGTGTGTGTTGTGAATTTTTAAGGTGTATTTGAGTGATATCATGCACAATTTCACTTGTGCATAAAGATTTTGTGTGCAAACTTGAGCAGAACAGAACAGAAGTTCATTATCAGTCATCAAGACTAAGTTCGACACTAGAGCCCAACCAGAACTGCAATCAAGCATTGGTAGATGTTATTTACTCATTTCATTTTATTTTGGATCAATTCCAAATTATTGTAAGGGTAGTGAGCCCCCATCTTCTAAGCAGTGAGCTCTAGGCAGTGAGCATGAATGCAAGTGCATTCTTATTTTGTAATACTTCTTTTGAGTATACTCAAAAATTATGGTGGATTGGCCATCCACCATGGTTTTTCCCCTTATAGGGTTTCCACGTAAAAATCCTTGTGTTATGGTTGGGTGGTTTATTGTTTTCTGTTTCAGCATATTAGTTTGGTTAAGTGTATTAAGTGGAATAAAGATCAGGATAAAAGAGCTGAAATTTGCACAACATTGATTCATCCCCCCTCTCAGTGTTGCTTGTTTCCAACAATTTGTATCAGAGCTAGTTCCTTTGAAGAAGTCTAATAGCTTGGGGAGATCTTGTAAAGTCATGGATACAAAGTAGTCTTCAACAACAACTCATGGTGCCCTTGAATGATCTTGACTAGTCAAAATTTGAGATCCAAAAACTACAGGAAAATCTTGCAAATGCAAAAAAATTCATCGTCATTGAAAGACAAGATTGATGAATCAAGGGAGAAAAGAAAATAATTATGTGGTCAGCTCAAGCAGAAGAATAAAATCAGTGAAGATGAACAACTCAGTCAAGTCCTGAAAGAAAAAATAGAAGAATGTGAAAAATTTGCTCAAGAAAATGTTGCCTTGAAGTGTGAGACAAAATCCATCATGATGAAGATGACTAAATAGTTAGAGGACAGAAAGAGAAATGAAGAAAAGGTTGCACAATCCTTGAAATAAAAGTCTGAATGTAATGCAATTGACTAGAAAATGAATTGGAGCAATCTAAGAACAATGAAGAAGAGCTTGAAAAACAACTTGATGATTTCAAGGATGAACTTGCTATAGCAAATGAGTTCAAGGAAAAATTAAAAGTAAGCTTAGCCAAACTTGATGAGTTAATCAAGGGACAAAGAACTAATGGTGACAAACAAGGTCTTGGATATGAAGAAGGAGAAAGCTCCATATCTTCTCAAAGGAATCATAAACAAGGAAAACTCAAACAAACCAACCAGATGAGTAAACCTAATAGAAATCTAGTAAGGAAACCTAATGCTCAAAGATTTAATGGTTATTGTTATACTTGCAAAAAATTTGGTCATATGGCTTCTCAATGTAGAAGTAGGGTGAACACAAGTAGACCGTTCTTCTCAGGACAATGCTTTAATTGTTACAAGTATGGTCACAAGTCAAGTGAATGCAGAACTATGATGCATAACTCTCATAGAGATGTCAAATGCTATGTGTTCAATAGATTTGGACATGTTGCTAACCAATGCAGGTCTAGACAAAGATAGTGGAACAATTGGCCTAAGCAGAGAAGTGTTGTTTGCTACAACTAAAACAAATTTGGCCACACTTCTAGATTTTGTTGGAACAGGAGAGGTCTAATAAAATAGAATAAGCAACTGGATGTTAAGGGAAAAGGAAAGATCACTACTGATGAGATCAAGAAGCAGATGTAGAAGAAATGGGAAAATAAGAATCCCTCTACAGAAGAAAATGGATCCGCACCAGAAGCCTCTTCTAGTAATATCTCTGGAAACTAATTGTAGGTCTCTTCATTGGGGGGAGTTGTCAAGAAAATCATCTAAACCCCCTACAAGTGATTGGTACTGGAATTCGGATAAGTCCAATAGGAAATTGGATACTCTATAGTTATTGTGGACTGAATTTCTAAAGTACCAATGAAGTTTATTGAAGATCCGCACAAGAATTGTTTTCCCTGGAATATAAAAAGTTTGAAAACTTGCAGAATTAGGGCAAGGGAATTTATTGGAAAAAGTAAAGGGTTGGGTTCAATGTAAATAAAAGAACCATTTTTGCTTTCATTTGTCACATTACATTTGAGAGAAAGAATTCAAAAGTACTCTGAGGTGATCCTTGCCAAAGCAAAGAAGTGATTCAAGCTTAGAAGAGAATCTACAATCGACCTCAATTTCATCTCCACAAGGTATTTATAGCAAAATCTGTAAATCTGTGTATTCATAATTATGTCTACCCCTCTTCTAGTCGAAGTCAAGAATAGGCCGCATCCTAAGTTCAAATGGCATCCATATAAATTCGTAGACACTGATCCATTAGGAGAATTTTCTTCTGTGTCGTACGGTGTTTTGCACATCGAAGATATTAGGGCTTATGTGCATGCGAACATTGAAGATTTGGGTAGTGCGTAGTTATTAGAATTATATTCTAATCACATAGTGCAAGAAGATTTCTCTATGAAAACTGAATTCAAAACCCTAGTGGACAAGAAATTTGCGCAATTAGCAAAGTTTCACATATTTGAGGAGGATGAGTGGGTTCGATACATTCTGAGCATAGTGCATGATGAATTTATGTGGCTAAATATCCCATTTAAGATTACCAAGGAAGATATTTGCACAGTTACTGGCCTAAGTTCTTTCGGTAGACTTCCAGTATTGAAGTCGATAAAGAATGATGATGTCACTAAAGCAACTGGCTCGCACTAGGATAGAAGGCCAATGACTATAAGTCATATTTCCGAAATCGATGTAAGATTTGCATCCATGATCATAGGGTATAAGATTTACCATTCGAGCCGAGAAAATTTTGTATCCAACACTACTATTTACACAGCATATGAGATGATCAAACAAAATGTGGATTATGATCTTTGTGAAGTGCTTAGAGAGAAACTCCTAGAGAATCTAAAGAAATTCAAGAAGGACAAAAAGAATGTGTTCAAATTACGCAACCTATTAATCTGCCTATACTTTTACTTCTCAAGTGAGGTACCAGGTATTGGAAAAGTTTAATGGAGAAATGATGTTCTAGTAGCAATACAAATTTGGGACATGCTATGTAGTCTTGGTGATCGGCAGACCCACAACACAATCCTGTGGGGTCATTTCAAAACATTTCAAAAACAGACATGCATTCCAGAGAGAGGATCCCCGAAGTTGTAGTGGAATAGTATAAAGATTCTATTTGCTTCATGGTGGACATCAAGATCAATGCCACATGGAAGCAGTTGATCCAAGAACTGTTTGGATCATGCCTATGGGCTATGAATTGGATGAAAATATACTGAGAATGTATGCATATCATCTACTGAATTCTCCACTGGATCCAAATGAAGGAAGATTAATCACCTATGCAGAGAAGAACCTTCAAGTTCATTCAGAATTGAATAATCCTAAGTCTACTAGGAAGGTAAGAAAGGAAACATAAAACATTGTAGAGCAACTAGGTCTTCCAGTTGAGAAACTGAGAAAAATCAGAAGGCAAAGGGATGAAGTTGAAGCTGCAAAGGATAAGGAAAAGGAAACAACAGCTAGTCTGGGAATATCTTCTTGTAACACCATAAAAACTAGGAGTTTTCCTACATCACAGCGAAATAAGGCTGAAGCCTCCAGAAGAGGAAAGAAAAATAAAAGCTCAAGGACATATAAAGTTGCACCAAATCCAACATGTCATTGGAAGAAGTCAAAAATCCAGCAGTGGTTGATGGTAATCTCAAGCCACTCTATGACCTATATGAGTTCTTTGATGATTCTGGTAAGTTAACTCTTGAAGAAGCTGTTGTCAAGCCTTTGAATGTTTTCAATAAAACTCTATTTGAAATCATGTCTGGCTTGCCCACAAGCCTATACAAAGCTTTGGAATCAAGAAGGGTGAATGCTAGGAAAAAGGAAGAAAACATGAGGAAAAGAGTCCTTGTTGACTTATGCCCGGAAATAGGAATTGAAGAATTGGATTCACTCCTTCTAAAAGTTAAAAATGAATTCAGAAGCAAGTCAAGAGTCAATAAACTCATGATTGGTAATACTGATGTTGTTATGAGTGAGACCAAGTCAATTCTGGAAAGGTTCTTGTCAAAAGAAAAGGTAAATATTGAAGAAGTCAATATTGAACAGGATCAAAGTCACGAGGAAATGAATGTGGAAGTGAGTAAGTCAAAAGGAGGAAATGAAAATGATGTGAACATTAATGTATCTGATCCTCCAATATTTGAGGATATTCTGACTTCCCCCAATTATATAAACACTAGGACACCTGTTGTGACTAAGGTCCAAAGTGAGATGGTAGCTAATGTGGAAGAAGTGTCTGGTAATGAAAAAGAATTGCCAAAGGTCATTCTGGAAGCTCAATCTAAAGTTGACAAGGGAAAGAGTCATGAGATCAGTCCAAAAGAGGTAAAGGAATCTCGGTTGGAGTAGAAGGCTGAATCAGACTCTAAGTTTGATGATAGTTCAATCAACCTATCCACCTTGTCTCCAATCTAGATGTTGAAAGTTGCCAAAATAGCTCAAGACAAAGTTAATGAGTAAATATTGAAATCTCATATTGAAGATAGTGAGCTGCTAAAACTTGCATCTGAAGCTTTATAGAAACTGATGCCTACCCATGTTATGGATCCATCTGGATCCCCCTCTGGTGAGTTAAAAAGATTGATAGACTTTGTAGACTCTCATTTCAAGTTTTTAAGGTTTCAGCTCAGATTCAAGTAAAAAGGGAATTCAAGGAGGAACGAATTGGAAGCTTAATCAAATTAATTGCCAAGGATAAGGATCTGCTAGCAACTTGTATACAGAATATCCAAAGTGCTATAACTGAAGGAGGAAATATGTACAAATCCTACCTAATCTTGTCAAAATTTACCACGGGAAATGAGAAAAAGATCAAAGATATTGAGCAGCAGCTGGCTATTATTTCCAACACGTTTGATCCTTTGACCAGAAGTATTTTTCAACAAGATAGTCAAGTAATATCTTTGCTTGACTAGTTAAAGACTCTGAAGCTTGAAAATGAAAGTGTTATTAATAGAGTAAGTGAATTCAGGAAGCTGATAAGTCCAGAAATTGAGATGATGGGAAACACTCTGAAAGAAGCAAAAAGTGTTGTGACCGCTCCTAATCTCGCATCTTTGGAAGCTGCAGAAACCATGACTTATCTTCTTTGTGGTCATATTACCATTCTGGAGAGTTTGAGGAGTATTTGGGACTCAAAATTAGAAGGACTGAAGAATGTCTTTGCAGACATCTTCACATTTTTGTAAGTCTCTAGATATACTTGTACAATTTGCAATTTTGGTTTCCCCAATTTTGTCATTGATGCCAAAGGGGGAGAGTGTATGTGAAAAATGCAAACATATTCTTAGGGGGAGTAATATTTTGTAGTAGAGCAGTATTTTGTATTTTGGCAAAATGTTCATCAATTCGACACTTAGTCATTTTTCACTAAGTGTTGCAATCAATGCCAAAGGGGGAGATTATTGGCATATGGCTCATGTGGACGTAGTTTTCATTTTTTTTTTGTCATTGATGGCAATTGTAGTCATCATTCTGGTCCATAGTTATACATTCAATTGCACCGATAGTTAAAGTGGAAAACTGCGTGTTACTAGCAGGTCAGGGTATCTGGTCTAATAACTTCACTGGATCATCACTTCGTGTTGTGGATCACTGAATTTTTTTATCAAGCACATGGAACACCTTATCATTGAATCTTGTATTGTTGAATTTATGGCTACATGATTTTGGAGGTCCGGTAAGACATTTTTCATTTGTTTTCTTGATAAGAGCCGACTCAGTGCAAATGGTGTATAGCAGATGTATAAAGTTGAATTATTCTAATTAGATGTTTAATTATGGGTCCTAGCTATTGTGTAGCCGACTTTTTTTTTGGATACGCATTGAAATTATTTATGTTTTTGGGCCAACAAGTTGCAAATGTTATTAAGTTTTGTTGAGCCGAACTATGGCGATCAATTCTTGGCGAGCGGATATATTTAGATGATCGGTCACATCATCCAAGTGAGTGAAGAAGTTGTGTGTGTGTGTGTTGCGAATTTTTAAGGTGTATTTGAGTGATATCATGCACAATTTCACTTGCGCATAAAGATTTTGTGTGCAAACTTTAGCAGAACAGAGCAGAAGTTCATTATCAGTCATCAAGACTAAGTTCGACACTAGAGCCCAACCAGAATTGCAATCAAGCATTGGTAGATGTTATTTAATCATTTCATTTTCTTTTGGATCAATTCCAAATTATTGTAAGGGTAGTGAGCCCCCATCTTCTGAGCAGTGAGCTCTAGGCAGTGAGCATGAATGCAAGTGCATTCTTATTTTGTAATACTTCTTTTGAGTATACTCAAAACTTATGGTGGATTGGCCATCCACCATGGTTTTTCCCCTTATAGGGTTTCCACGTAAAAATCCTTGTGTTATGGTTGTGTGGTTTATTGTTTTCTGTATCAGCATATTAATTTTGGTTAAGTGTATTAAGTGGAATAAAGATCAAGATAAAAGAGCTAAAATTTGCACAACACTGATTCAGCCCCCCTCTCAGTGTTGCTTGTTTCCAACAATTCATATAATAATGTTAGCATCAAGTTAAAACAACAAGCAAGGATAACACTATCCTTTGACTTACCCATTAATACTACTATTATCCTCCTTATTGATATTATCATCCATTATTCATTAGTTACTAATGGTATTATTGCTAATGGATTTATGATTAAGCCTAGATATCAATTTTGCTATTAAAGCAATAATACAAGATAATTAAATTGATGATAATAATTTGACACTAAACATTAAACGTTAAACACTATCTTTGTTAGACATCATTAAATAGTAATATTAACAATGGATAATATACTTCGTTGCAAAGGTGATAAAACAAAATGATAGTTTAATAATGTTTAAACTATTAAATTAATTTTCTTTTTAAATTATATTAATTTAATTATTTAGAATTATATATCTACTTTATGAAATAAATTTAAAAGTTATAAAATTAAAAAATAAGTATTACAAATAAATATATTTTGATTCTTTTACATAATTTTCATTCTATTTACGCACAAGTTAATTACTAAATCCCCATTCTATTTACTTACAAGTTAATTACTAAATCTACATTCTATTTACGCACAAGTTAGTTACTAAACGTCCATTCTATTTACTCACGAGTTAGTTACTAAATCCCCATTCCATTTACCCATAGAATTAATTACTAAATCTCCATTCTATTTACTCATAAAGTTAATTACTAAATCTCTATTCTATTTACTCATAAAGTTAATTACTAAATCTCTATTCTTAAATCTCTATTCTACTTATTCTTTAATAGTAGTATTAATGGGTAAGTCAAAGGATAGTGTTATCCTTGCTTGTTGTTTTAACTTGATGCTAACATTATTATATGAATTACATGCCAATTGATAGCCGCTTAATTAAAGTTAAAATTGTTTGTAAGATTAATTGTAGTAACTTCTCTTTAACTCAACGTACACCATGGTTAGTGTACCCCTAAAATACTAGGAATGGTTAATTAGCTTAATGTATGGTTTAAAAAAAAAAGAAATTAGTTGGGTTTTTAGTGAAAAATTACAGGCATGACAAAATAGTAGAATAAAAGTGGAAGAATGAGAGAATGAGAGCTAGAATGTGAGATAGATCAAATAGAATGGATAGAATGAGTGAAAAATTGAATAGAATGGATAGAATTACAAAATAGGAAGTTTGAAGGGAATATATATGCATGCAAAGGGGAATTTTCGATGCATCTACAAGTTGCAGAGGTGTTGCAATTCGTAGGCAGGTGGGAATTGTAACGTCACAATGGCTGCATAGAAGTTTGCATGTCACGTAGTCATCTACAACAAGAGTTCACTTAAATGACCGAAAATGAAAGGGTTAAAGACAAAGTTAAGGTTAGGTGAAAGGGATATTGCATTATTGAATTTAATTATTCTAAAGGGGAGGCTATGGAATACAAAATTGCATAGGATGCAATTTTCAGCATTACAATGACTTATGAATGTAGCTCATATGATTTCCCACAATTGATTTCTAATATGATTTTTTCTTGAAATTGATTAAACATTGTAAATAAATAATTTACTTATTGATATTAGTATTTAATTAGGTGAGATTTGACATGTTTATTAATTTATTTCCTTTTTAAATAATTAAATTATGATTATAACACATTGATAAAATAGTTTAAATCTTGCTACCTAAAATTTTAAAAAATGATTACAATTCTTGTCCTATATAACTTAAAGTGTCAATTTTATATTAAAATTTAATTGTACATGTTTTAAAACCTTAAATATAATAGATTTATAGAAATCAAAATATTTATTTATCAATTTTGATCAATTTTACCTCAAGTTTGTTTGTTTTCAATATTATTTTATTTTATTTTTTATAATAGTAAGAAAACGTTCAAATTTAGAAAAAATAAAAAAATTACCAAATAAATCATTGTCAAAAGTTAAATAATGTAATATTCTACCCTACATGACTAAAATTTACCATAAATAAAATTAAAAACTAATTAATCTTAGGTGTAAGAAAATGTAAAAGAGAAGAGGGGCAAAAATAAATGAAAACAAATCAAAAGTGTATTTACTTCTCTCTACATGTCATTCAATGAATGGATGAGCTTGCTGATAACCAAGCTTTGTTGGACCCATTTTCGTAAACCCAACATGAGATAGTGCATTCTTTTGGGAATTTTGTGTGTGTGGGTGTTGACAAGTTATAATGTGCATAAACCTGTCCAACCAATCACACAAAATGTTTCGCAATCAACCTTGAGTAAGTGGTATAAACACATGGTCAAGGTTTCATCAACATCCATTGAATTAAGTGCATAAGTTTAAATCAAGAGAAGGTAGATTCATATATTGAAAAGCCACATTAAATGGAGAAAAAATAAAGAAAAAGATAATCAAACAATAAATTTCATTCAAATCTTAAAGTTTCCAAACTCCAATAGATATTCCAATGAATTAAAATGAACCACAAGCAAGTATAAATTGGAAATTTGGATGTGAAGGCAAATAGTCATTCTCTAACAATGTCACAAAATGACAAAGACATTTTTGAAAATGAAAGGTTATCATGATGGCTTTTCAAGTTCACCTCCTTATCTCTCCATTTTCTTTAAAGTACATTATCCTCTCTCCTTAATTTGAAATAATTTATATCCTCAGTCCTTGTGTCCAAAATAAATGTCATATTTGCACAATCTATAATTTTGTAATTTCAAGTAGCCCTACATTTTCAATTTATCTCTCCAATAACCAAGTCACTTGAAAGAAGTTTCTCAACCACTACATCACCTAGATTATTTACAATTGATGTATTTAGAAACAAAAGTTCCTACTATATAATATTAGCATCAAATCCTTCCTTACTGACTCCATTGACATTTCCCAGATTGACAACTATACCATTGAGAGTAGGGCTTAGAATTTTCAACTACATTATCATACTTCAAAATAGGTTTCCTTGTCACTAAATATGTTTGATCCTTTTTGGTTTTCCAAACCTTGTTTCTTTTGTTTGATTGCAAATGGCATTTTGCACATTAGGCAACACTCCTGATTCTTACAATTAAAAATAAATTATGTTTGTCATTGATTTAGATAATACAAAATCATTAATAAATTTTCTAAATTGCCTACTGCTGGGTATATGTTGTTCAAATACATAATGCAATTTCATCCCTTATACCTTCTTTGATAGATTGACAAGCTTGTCCAAACATATCTTGTTCAACCCTTTCATATTTTTCCTTCAATGTGCCCTATTTGATGACAAAGTTTGTGAGCCTTGCACCCTCAAACTTTGAGGCCTATCAATAAGGTAAATGATCATTACAATTTGTCTCTTAGTACTCCCTTTAATTTGAAATGTTTTGTGTATGTCTCAAAGATTATCTATTATCCATTTCGTCCTAAATCATTTTTGCCTTCTCATACTATTCTTATCACTCTAACCTTTTAGATAACTACTATGCATAATATACATGAATTCCTTGGGATTGATTGGGTAATTCCAATAAGCCGACCATGTGATAGTATTATCATGCTTGATCTCCTTCCAGCTGTGGCCTGGAATTGGACATTTTAGAATGGAATCAAACTTCCCAATGTTAATAGTAATATGTTCTAGTTTAATGCACTTCGATTTACCCATTCTTTTTATGCTCTCCCTGGCCACAAAACAACCTTGGGGTTTAACTCAGGAGTTGTCAACCTTCTCTTTCACTCCATCCACAACAATCCACATGTATTTTTCCTCTTGTTTTATCTTGTCCTCTTTTAAGTAATATTTTTCCTCTTTGGTCATCTATTTCTCCTCTTCTTTTTCACTGAGATGCCATTCATAAATTGACATAAAGTCAAAAATTTCAAGCTTTTCGGATGATATGTTTCATCCCCAAAACTTGTTTGCAATCACTCCAAAAGATCTCTATGAATTTTATCTTCGATGCACAATCTGTGTCTTTCATGACAACAAACATAGTGGCAACGTCATCTACATCAGAAGAAAGATTAACTGGATTTCCATTGTAAAGAACTTTAACCCCCTATGTGGATTATGCAACACTTTTTTGAACTGGGTGAGATAAAACTGCTTGAAAAGAATATGTTGGAACTAGGGAGGTGAATGGGACATGCCTTTGAGACATAACCGAAGATGTGTTATTCTGGGAGCATTACTCGTGCCATCAATTTTATATCATACTTTACATGTAGGAGGCTCCTGAGTTCCCATGAAATGCAGCTTGGGCCAAAGGACATCTCCTTGAGCATTATTCTTATGCTATGAAATCAAGGATCATTGAAACATTTTGTCAAACAGTTTGTAGAGCTTCTCTGTAGGTAGCTGCATATTTCTTCCTGTCTTTCGCACATCTAAATTAGCCCAAAGAGTTCACAATCCTTCTCCATGCTTCCATGTTTTGGATGCATGTCTGTCAGGGCATTTACACCGAGAATATATGACCATAATCTACTTTAAAGGATGTCTATAACCAGATTCTAAGTTTTCACTTGGATATAGGCTCAGAGGACACTGGCAAAGGTTGAGGAGTCTGGCCTGGAACCTACGTGGCCTCTCAATCCAAGAGACATTCTGTCAAACATTTCACATCTGGTTAATGTATCACTGTGGACTTTTCTTCTCCATTTTCCTTTTTGATAACCTCTTTGCATCTATCAAATATACATTCTTTACCTGCAATGATAGATGAATATGAAAATCTATCCTCTGGCTTATTCAATACCCATAATTTTGATATAAGACTGCCTGGCAGCTAGTGCTTATTTTTGCAGAGGAATTGATTGCTTGGAAAATACTATATATACCCTTTATAGTTACTTTTGTCCCAGGTACTATACTAGATTTTAATCAATTGGAAGCAACATGTTTCTAAGAAATTCTCTGGTGGTACATCCTCTGGATCCTCCTATAGATTGAAGGTCTATTGATTGACATATTTACTTTTATTGGGAATTTCAACACAAGAATCTATAGGACAAAACACTTCTCTAGCCTGAGGAACATGATCATAGGAATGGAGCACAATGTCACCTCAATCTATGCCAGCATGGAACATATTTCAAATTTTACAATTCTTACTGAGCAAAGAGTTACATGTATGCTTGGCTTTTATTATAGATGTGCCAAGCGCTTTTCCAGAGATCTTCACAAGTTGTAAGAGAAAATTGACACCAGGAGATCTTATAGGTATTCCTGCTTCCCTTTAACACACCATTTAAAACACACTATGTTAAATTCTCTGTGACATTGGACCGAGATAGTTTCATCAGAACATGTGAATCTTGCAATACTTAATTCTCCTTATCACTCAATTTATTTACTCTCCTCAATTTCCTTTGTGGCATTTTGTCAAACGGTTTAGTGCTTATAACCTTTTCAGATTTTTAGGCATTTTAACTTCCTTGCATTCTGGGGTTTGGCCCTGAAATGCGGTTTGCATTTTATTTTGCAAGTTACACACAAATTTAACACAAAGTTTGTTTAAAATAAATTTAAAAATTAAAATTTTAACAAATAAATTTAATACATGAATATAAATATTTGTATTAATAAAATTGAAATTTTAAATATTGGATTTAAAATTAGAGTTTTGAAAATATATTTGAACATTCACATTCAAATTTTAAATATATATTTCAATATATGTATGTTGTGTTTTTATATTTATAATTTAAATCACAAATTTAAAAAATATATATTTCACTATATGTATTTAATTCACAAATTTGAATATATATTTTAAACTTTCATAATTGAAACATTGAGGTTTTTAGGTTTTTACCAAATATTTTTAAAATGCTTGTTACAACAATTCACATAATTCTGGCTTTCATCACCATGAAAATATTAAGAAGGTCTGGCATAGTTTGGCTGCGCAGGTGGAAGAAGGATGGATTACAGTCAAGGGTAAAAAAGATAAATCTTCACGGCCTTCTTTCGACATGACTCTTCGCTCCCACAAGAAAAGTGCTAATTGTAAATCTTGACGAGTTTTGTTTGGGCGCTAGCTTCTTGTTGGCTACAGGCTGTCCTTTCTGTAGCCTGGCTTTTCTTGTTGTAAAGGGTTATGGATCCCTTCAAAATCCGCTTATCCCCAAATATCAAAAACAATTCACATAATTCTTAAACCAACACATATGTCACAGCATGAAAAGGTGTCAAGGAGACAGAAATGTGGCAAAAGTAAATGACATAAAAATGATGTAATGATAGAGTGATGATACAACAAGGTGCACTATATCAAAGTGTGACAAAATGTAACCAATGTGGCATGCCATGACCATAGATGACAAGTTGACAAAATAAACAAAACACATAAATGTGACAAGCTATGATGCCACGTTTAATGCTTAAAAAGATTGTGACAAAGCATCAAAGTTAAGGCTATGACATGGCAATAGTGCATGATATGTAGATGAAACTAAATACAACTTGGGACGATATGTGACCAAATCATAAATAATCAAAACAACTAGTTGCACACAACCATGGGGGGGAGAAATACTATCAATGTGACTCAACAAGACTTGAAAAAAGAAGGGTCCCCAATTTGGCAAGAATGAGGATCATGTTGTGGAGGGTCACAACAAATGCCCTACCCTATCCTACTTAAACATAAAAAGATAGTTCTTTTCAAAGCATACTCAAAAATGAAAATTACAAATATGAGAACAACTTATCAACATACATGATCTTGTTGAGTTGTAAATTAATCATTAGTCCACTTTCAAAAATATCATCAAAACCATTCAAACCTAAATGAATTCTTAACAAAAAGATTACTTGGAATATAATTTTCAAATCCAATTCACCTAGGCATGTAGGTAGAAAGGCATTCATCATCAAGATACCCCTAATTATGATTAAGAAAAAATAATGGATAAAGATTGTTTATACATCTAGTACGACATAAATCGTGCTTAAATCACTTTTATGATTTTTTACTTCTTTATAACTTTTTTGTGTCTTTTGTAAAAATGATGAATTTCAATGTTAAGAAAGAGAATAAATCTGAACTATCTTAATATTTAGTTGTTAATCCTCTTAGCACCATTTTTGTTTATATGGATTTTGACACGCCAACATACCTACAAGCTATGAAGCCTATATAGTAGAATGACAAAGGTTTCCCTACTTGAAAGGTGTCTAGCCTCAAGAGTATTGCAAACTTCTATTTAATTTTGAATTCAGTTAATGCTTATTTCTTGATGTATGACTATAGTTGATCCAATTTCCTATAATTGGTTTCTAACATAAAATTTGTCTTGAAATTGATTAAACATTATAAGATAACAATTTGCTTATTGAAATCAAAATTTAATTAGGTAAAATTTGACAAGTCATTCATTAAAATTTATTCACTTTAAAATAATTAAATTTTGAATTATAGGACAACAATAAAATACTTTGAAATTTGTTGCCTAAAAATTTCAAATTTGATTACATTTCTTGTCCCATATAATGAAAAGTGTCAATTTTACAATAAAATATAATTGCATATATTTAAAAACCTTAAAACAATAAAATATCTTTAGAAATAAGACTTTATATATGAATTTTGATTATTTTTGTATTAAATTTGTTTATTTTCAATATTCAATACTAAGTTTTATAATAGCATGAAAATATTAAAATTTGTAAAAAAATTGCTATAAAAAAAACTTAATTCTCTACCCTACATGATTGGAATTCACCATCAAAATAAACATGAAAACTAATTAATCTTTTATGTAACAAAATATGTAAAAGATAAAGTAGGAAGAGAAGGGATAATTGAGTAAAAAAGAAAAATCCTCGAACCTACATCTAATCCTTCCTATGTGTCATTGAATGAATGGATGAGGTCAATGCTAATCAATCTCCACTAAACCCATTGCCACAATCCTAATGTGAGATGGTGCAATCTTTTAGGGAAGTCACATGCATGGCGAGTTGTAATGTGAACACACGTTCAAATGTTCAACCAAACATTAGTGGTAACACATGGTCAAGGTTTCATCAATATTTATTGAATTAAGTGCATAAGTTTAAACAAAGAGAAGGCCTATTAGGATATTGGAAAACCACATTGAATAGAGCAAAAATAAAATAAAATTGAAACAAAATGATAAATTTCATTCAAATTTGAAAGTTTCTAAACTTCAATAGATTTTTCAATGATTTATGCAATGAACCACAAACAAATATAAATAGAAAATTTGGATGAGAAGACATTCTTTCATTCCCTTCAACATGCCACAAAATAAAATTAAAAAAAAAAGTTTTTAAAAGAAAGGCCATCAAGATGGCCTTTCAGGTTCACCTCCTTTTCCGTCCATTTATCTTGGAGCACTCTATCCTCATTCCTTGTGTTTTGAAAGAAATGCAAAATCTACAATTTTAGAATTTCAAGTATCCATGTGAAAGATAGGAAAAATGTGGGAGATGGATAGGAGACCTAAAAATGAGGGACCTATGCCAAAAAGAAAGGTGTCTACCTAATCACAAATCCACCTTTGTCATGTTCATTAGGAAGAGGGATAGTGCCACAAATGATTAGAATTGACTTCCAACCCTCAAGGTGAGTCAACCTTAGGTTTGGACACTATGCTACCTTAACTTCCTTATGACATAAGTGACTCAACAATAGTTTTGGGGAAAAAATAAAAGTGCATTAACAATCAAACCTATGAGATTTGTCACTTGAAACATGAAGTATTATGATAACAATGATAGAAACAACCACTAACCAATAGATATGAGAAGGTTAGGATGGTGTGTACCTAGCTCCAAAAGTGGGTTTTAGGCTCTACTGAAGGACATTCGCCTAGGGATGAATGGGTCTTTGTACAGGGGTCTAAAAATTCATTTTGTAGTCCTCAAATCCTAGATCTATGCTAATGATTCCCCCAAGTTTGACTGTCGAAAATCGGGAAATAAAACCTATAGGTGAGTTTCTGTGTCTTGACAACTTTGATGACAATTTTGAGAACTTTGCAAAATTGCACTTTTGATCCAATTTCAATCCTTCTTCACTTGCAAACCTGCAAACACAAAGAGAGGAGAAAAATGTTTGTTTTTGGTGGATAAGGGTTTTCCTTGGTCAAATCCTAGTTTAGTAATTAAACCTTGATAATGAAATAATGATAAAATAAAGGAAATGATGAATGAACAAAACTTGTTACACCTCACCAAACCCTTTAATGGTTGCCCTTAGAGAACTAAAGTCTAACACATCTCTCTAAAGATTGGATCTTGCATGAAATGGCTTGATTGCTTGATAGATCTTGATGCTTGAATGCTTGCTTGAAACTTGAAACCTACATCACAATGTTAGCTCCAAAAACATGCATGAATACACACAAATATTGACATCATGATAGGATCTTGAATGCTGCAATAAATGACTGATAAATATGCTCTCCAATGCTGTTGACAATAATCTTTGCTCTTGTGAAATTTGTCTTAATGCTAGTGATTTGAATTGATAAAAAGACCTTGTCTTTATAGGTATTTCCTTAATTACACAACAATTAAACATCACAAGCGGACCTTTGCAATTTTGAATTGAGATCATTAAAATGACACCAAAAAAATATTAGAAAAATGGGATCCAAGACTTAAGGAGGACCCATTTTTCCTAAACCAAGGATACACATTTTACAAGATGTGTAATTAAGTGTAGGCATTAATTAAATGTGGGTTTCCCTTTCGGAAAACAAAATTAATTAGGCTTTTGAATGCATAATTGGTCTAATTAAAGGCTTAATTAAGTCCAATTATTTAAGGGGGTGCAAACATAGTGTGAAAATGTAAAGGAGTACATTTTTCTATACTACATGTATTTTCAATTTACCTCTCCAATAACCAAATCACTTGATAGGTGTTTCTCGACCACATCACCTGCATTATTTATAATTAGTGCAGCTGGAACCAATAGTGCCATCTATATAGTATCAACACCAAGTCTTTTTTCAATGACTCCCAATAGAAATTACTAGACTAACAACTGTACCATTGAGAGCAAGGTTTGAATTATCAACTATATTTCTGAATTTCAATATAGGTTTACTTGTCACTGAATATGTTCCATCCTTTCTGGATTTCCAATCCTTGCTACTTTTGTATGTTCCATCCTTTCTGGATTTCCAATCCTTGCTACTTTTGTTTGATTGCAATTAGCATTTTACACATTAGGAAATACTCTTGGTTCTTACAATTGTAACAACATTTAAGCTTGCCTTTGATTTAAATAATAAATAATCATTAATAACTTTACTAAATTGCCCACTGCTGCTCATTTGTTATTCAGATGCATAAGGTAATTTCATCCCTTATACCTTCTGTGGTAGCTTAACAAACCTGTTCAAACATACCTTGTTCAACCCTTTTACACTCTGCCTTCAATGTGCCCTGTTTGATGACAAGGTTTGCGAGCCTTGCACCATTCTAGCTCCTTGCAATCTTCCTGTGGCCTCAGAGCAGGCCTATCAATAATATAAATGGTGATTGTAAATTTTCTCTTAGTACTATCTTGTGATCTGAAATGTGTTGTGTATGTGTCTTGAATATTATCTATGTAATCCTTGAGAATTTTTTCCTTCTCATACTTCTCCCTATCACTTTGACCTTTTAGAGAACTACTAACAGCTAAAAATACATACTTAAGTTACTTGGGATTGAATGGATCATTCCAATAAACCAGTCATGTGATACTATCATGCCTGATCTCCTTCCAGTTGTGGTCTGGAATTGGGCATTTTCGAATGGAAGAATTCTTCCCAATGTTAATAGTAATATCCTCTGGTTAATACGATTCTTTAATTTACCCATCTTTGGATGCTCTCCTTGGCCACAGAACAACCCTGGTAATTCAATTCTGAAGCTCCCAACCTTCTCTTTCCCTCTATGGTCATCTGTTCTTTCTTTCTCACTGAGATGGCATTCGTAAAATGGGGTAAAGTCAAAAACTTCAAACTTTTGGATGATATGTTTTTTTACCAGAACTTGTTTCCAATCACTCCCAAAGTTCTCTATGAATTTTTGCTTTGATGCATAATTTGTTTCTTTCATGACAATAAACATAGTGGAAACTTCCTCTTCATCAGAAGAAAGATCAACTGGCTTTTCATTGTAAAGCATATTAACCTGATGTATCTTATAAGGCATGGGGAAAATTAATCCATTATGCTCTAGATTGTGCTTATTTGTAATATCTCCTCTTGAAGATACAAGAATCCTCTGTTTTTTATCTCTAATCTTGAAATGGAAGCTTTGTTGGAATATAAGGTAGTCTTTTGAACTGAGTGAGAAGACACTACCGAAAAACATCCTTTGGAACTGGGGAAGGGACAGGCCTTTGAGATGTTAAAGAAGATGTTTTATTTTGGGAGCATTCCATAGCAACAATGTCATACAATACTTTACAAGTAGGAGGCTCCTCAGTTCCCATGAAATGCAGCTTTGAAAAAAGGACATCTCGTTGAGCATTCTTCTTATGCTATGATATCAAGAATCTTTGAAACATTTTGTCAAACAGTTCATAGACATTGTCTGCAAAGTAGCCATGAATTTCTTCCTAGGTTTCAAACATCTAAATTTACCCAAACAATTCCCAGGCCTCCTCTAAGCTTCCATGTTTTGCAAACATGTCCGCCAAGGAATTTACAATGATAATATATGACCGAAATCTACTTTAATGGATGACTATAACCATATCTAAACATTTGATTTGAGCGCTGGCAATTGTTGTGGAGTCTGGCATGGAACTTATGTGGTCTCTCAATCCAATAGAGATTTTGTCAGCCATTCCGTGTCTGGTCGGTGTATTACCACAACCTGTTCTCCTCTATTTCCCTTTTCGATGACCTCTTTACATCCATCGAATATATGGAACAGATTTCACATTTTATAATATGTAGCCTTTGGCCTTTATTTTAGATACACCAATGACTATTGCAAAGATCATCACCATTTTTGAGATAAACTCGGCACCAAGAGACCTTATACATATTATTGCTTATCTTCAACACACCTTTTAAAACATCATCTGTTTAATTCTCTCTAATATTGGTCTGGGATGGTTTCATCACACCATGTGAATCTCAAAGTGCTGAATTCCTTTTACTCTCCTCATTTTCCTTTGTGGCATTTTGTCAAATAGTTTAGTGCTCACAACCTTTCATATGCTGAGGCATTTTAATTTCCTTGCATTTTCATTTGCAGGTCACGCAAATTTAACATGGAGTCTGCATAAAATAAAGTAAGACATTGTAATTGTAACAATTAATTTTTCTGCATTTTGAAAAAAATCTCATTTTGCTAATTCTTGTGATCGTTCGCTATCTGAGTGTGAAAATGGGAGGAGATCGCGTACGAACTAAACTAGGTTTCTATGAAGAATTCCACCAGGACGCTATGGTCTAGCATATTTTTGTTGAAGGAGGTATTGCACCTTTAATGGAGTGCCTAAAAGGGCACGACAAGAAACTTTTTGCTCGGTTTGTGAGCTCTTGGCGTGACAAAAAGGTCACGATGTGAGATTTCTTTTGAGATCAATGAAGAGGTTATCACAAAAGCTATGGCGCTGCCCTATTTGAGACAAAAGCGTAAAAAGCACACGAAAGTGCAAGATATGGAGAGCTTGCAAACCTTCTTCAGAGAAAATGAACGACCTATGAAGCTACATGCAGGTTTTGATTGGAGCAAACTTCTTGCACCATGGGATTAGGTGTGTCTAGTTTTAATGAAGTATATCACTCTTGAAGGTTGGTTTAAAGTTTTTTACTTTTACCATTTTCCTTTGCTGAATCACCTATGCCATAGAATGCTTATCAGTTTCCCCTTCTTACTTTCATCCCTTGAAAGTTTGGTTAAAGAAACCATGGAGATTGCAATGAAAAATCCTAATAAACCAACCCCACTGCCCTTGCATCAAGGGCTTATTCTTCATTTTTATCATTTCCTCCTTGCCCTCTACCCACTGAAACCCATTTCTGTTGTTAGAGTCGAGGAATTGAAACCCTCTAATTAGTCCCCTGCTAAACCCTCTCTGGTTGTCTCTATTGGACCTAAAAGAAAGAACCCTCCCATGGCCAACCAACCTCCTGAGAAATTCAAACCTAATCCCCCTACCATAAAGAAGAAGGTCGGTGCGGGTTTGGCCCAATTTAAGGTCGTCGTTGGTCTCTGTGAGCTAAATAATATACACCCACAAAGAAAGAAGGAAGACTGTCTGTCAAAGCCAAGCTTGAACCGAAGAAAGGAACATACAAGTGTCCGAAGGTCCAATAGGTTGGCGAAACACAAAAAGGAGGTCTTGATGGATGATATATCCATCAACTCGGAGCAGGTTAAAGGCCAGGAGAAAAACAAACATGACACGGTTGAGGAGATTGAAGAGTACGTTGAAGGACCTAGTCTCTTCCCTGAGATGAATCATATGATTAAGGAGGAATGTACACTAGATTCCTCCAATCATAAGGCTCGAGTGGAAGAGACCAATAGGTTTGATACTAAAAACGACGAAGACCCTAGAACAACCTGGTTGCTCGTGTCGCCAAGCTGGAAAGGAAATTTACGAGGCTGACTCAATTCACAATCAAAATCATCCACCACTCTGATGTCACTCTATCAGAAGTGTTGAAAGACGAGGTGAACAAGAGGACTGTTGAGGCTAAACCCAGGAATAGTTGGGTTGGGGATGATGTGGCGAAACTCCTCATAGAGGAGTGGGAGGGTATTGCTAGGTGATGGGGGGATTTAGTCTGGTTTTGGTGGGTTGTTTTTTGTTGTCTCTATGTCTGGACTTTAAGTTGTAACTATTTTTTTATTTTTTGATCTGAACTCTGGCACTATGGGCTCTTCATGTTAAGGGTATTACACCTTGTAAATGGAGATTATATTATAAAAAAAAATTAACTTTAACTCATGAAGTTAAATATTTTCATCCATAAAATTAAAATTTAAAATATTGAATTTAAAACTATAATTTTAAAAATATATATTTCAATTAAAACATTTTAAATTTTCACATTCAAACTTTAATATATATGTCAATATATATGATAATTTTCACATTTAAATTTTAAATTGTAAATTCAAAAATATACTTTAATATATATTTCAATCACAAATTTGTATATATGTCTTAAATTTTCATAAACTAATCTAATCCATTCTTATCCATCCATATTTTATTTTTGTTTAGGATTTGTTCTTTAAAAATACAAGTTCTCTTAGTTTCATCACTAATTATCCATACAAACTTTCATTCATTTTGAATTGAGTTAAAAGATTATTTCATGACTTATGAATGTAGCTGATATTATTTCCTATAGTTGATTTCTAGAATGAAAGTTTTCTTGAAATAATTGATTAAACATTGTAAAACACTAATTTAATTATTGGTATTAGAATTTAATTAGGTGTGATTTGACAAATTGTTCATTAAAATTTATTCCTTATAAAACAATTAAATTATGATTATAAGAATTTGAT
>VDFB02357844.1:0-77172 GCA_007258455.2 Sequoia sempervirens | reverse complement strand
CCTTGAAAGAATGCTCCAAATTTGAGTTTACTAGACTACTTAGCCTATGCTCATGAGAAATGAGAGATGCATGTAATACATCCACTGAAAACTAAGAGAGATTATTTGTCTCTGATATGGACACAAATATAGACTCAAACATTGTAGGTAGACTTCTAAAAATATTTTCAACCACTTCTTTAAGTATCTCACCATGAGACTTTATTTTATTTACTAATTAGATAATTTGTGTAAAAAATGAATCTACTAATTCAAACTCCATGAATAATGTCTCAAATTCTCTTCTCAATACTTACAATTTGGTTGTTTTCACCTTGGCCATTCCTTAATATGTTGTTTGTAGAATATGATCCCATGCTTGTTTTGATTTGTTTTTCACTACAACTCTTGGAAATATTCTCTCAGGAATTGCTTATAAAATATAAAAGAGAGCTTTATAGTCCTTTTTATTATCCTAAACTTAGTAAATCCTTCTTTGCTTGATTAAGAGCATTGTATCCTATTATATCTGTTGGTTTTGGACCTAACCATTTTCAGCAAGATCATAAATTTCTTGAGAATAGAATAAGGCATTCATTGTGATTGACCAGTAATTATAGTTCTTTCTATTGAATTGAGGAATTTGTGGGTTTGTCAAGCTTACGGTTTGGGCTGCCATTATTGATTGTTAAGCTTTGTCTACATACTCAACTTTGAAAAACTTCAGGTCTGCGAACCTTAGGCTTTGATACCACATGAAGGAAGAGGAAGATTAGTGTAATATAAAATAAAATAGAAAAAAAAAAGATAGAAAAAAAAGAGAAAAAAACAGAAAGATGAAACTAAGGATAAGCTAAAAAAATAAATTATATTTCAACTATTTCAAAATTTACAAACTTCATCCTTTTTGCATATCATAAAAGAGAGTTGTTGCTCTTTTCAAACATTTAGAAAATCAAACTCCCCTATTTTGTGTTTGTTCAAGTTGTTGTTCTTGGCATATGGCTCATGCGGATGTAGTTTTCAGTTTTATGTGTTGTCATTGATGGCAACTATAGTCATCATTTTTGTCCACAGTTATACATTCAATTGTACCAACAATTAAAGTGGAAAACTGTGTGTCTTTGGTAGGTCGGGGTATCTGATTTAATAGCTTCACTAGATCATCAATTCATGTTGTGGATCATTGAAATTATTTATCAAGCACGTGAAACACCTTATCATTGAATCTTGTATTGCTATCCTTGTGCCTACATGGTTTTGGAGGTCTGGTAGGACATTTTTAGCTTATTTTCCTATTGGAGCCAACTCAGTGTAAATGGTATATAACCATTGTATAAAGTTGAATTATTTTAATTAGATGTTCAATTATGGGTCCTAGATTTTGTGTAGCTGACTCTTTGGATACACATTGAAATTATTTATGTTTTTGGGCCAACAAGTTGCAAATGTTATTAAGTTTGTTGAGCCAAACTTATGGCGACATTAATTTCAAGGAACGATATATTTAGATTGATCATCAGATCATTTAGTGGAGAGAAGTTGTGCATGTATGTATTTTGAATTTCTAAGGTCTATTTGAGTGATATCATGCATAGTTTACCCACATAGATATTTTGCAGGAACTGGGCGTAATGTATGGTCTACTATCAACAACAAGACAAGTTCATCAATAGAGTTAAACCAAACTAACTGCCAAATTTTAGATGCTATTTACTCAGTTCATTTTCTTTTGGATCAATTCCAAATTATTGTAAGGGTAGTGAGCCCCCATATTTTGAGCAGTGAACTCTAGGCAATGAGCCTAAATGCAAGTGCATTCTTACTTTGTAATACTTCTTTTGAGTATACTCAGAACTTATTGTGGATTGGCCATCCATCGTATTTCTTTACAGGGTTTCCGTATGTAAAATCCTGTTATGGTTAAAATATTGTTTTATGTTTTATATATTAATTTCAAGTTAAGTGTATTATGGAATAAAAATTAGATAAAATTGTTGTAATTTGCAGCCAAATACATATTTCACCCTCTCAATGCTGCTTGTTTCCAACAATTGGTATTAGAGCTAGTTCCCATAAAACAATTCCCACAGCTTGGGGAGATCTTGGAAAGTCATGGATATAAGCAGTCTTCAACAGCAACTCATGGTGGCCTTGGATGATCTTGACTAGTCAAAATCTGAGATCTGAGAACTGCAAGAAAATCTTGCAAATGTAGAAAAATTCATCCAATCATTGAAAGACAAGATTTATGAATCAAGGGAGAAAAGAAAATAATTATGTGGTCAGCTCAAGAAAAAGAGAAAAATCAGTGAAGATGAACAACTCAGTCAAGTCCTGAAAGAAAAAATGGAAGAATGTGAAAAATTTGCTCAAGAAAATGTTGCCTTGAAACATGAGAAAAAATCCATCATGATGAAGATGACTAAAGAGTTAGAGGACAGAAAGAGAAATGAAGAAAAGGTTGCACAATCCTTGAAAGAAAAGTTTGAACAATGCAACTGACAAAAAAATGAATTGGAGCAATCTAAGAACAATGAAGAAGAGCTTGAAAAACGGCTTGATAATTTAGGGATGAACTTGCTACAGCAAATGAGTTCAAGGAAAAATTCAAAGCAAGCTCAGCCAAACTTGATGAGTTAATCAAGGGACAAAGAACTGATGGTGACAAACGGAGTCTTGGATATGAAGAAGGAGAAAGCTCCAAATTTTCTCAAAGGAATCCTAGACAAGGAAAACCCAGACAAGTCAACCAGATGAGTAAGCCTAATAGAAATCTGATAAGGAAACCTAATGCTCAAAGATTTAATGGTTATTGTTATACTTGCAATAAATTTGGTCATATGGCTTCTCAGTGTAGAAGTAGGGTGAACACAAGTAGACTATCATTCTCAAGACAATGCTTTAATTGTTACAAGTATGGCCACAAGTCAAGTGAATGTAGAACTATGATGCATAACTCTCATAGAGATGTCAAATGCTATGAATGCAATAGATTTGGATATGTTTCTAATCAATGCAGGTCAAGACAAAGTCAGTGGAACAATTTTCCTAAGCAGAGAAGTGTTGTCAGCTACAACTGCAAAAAATTTGGCCACACTTCCAGATTTTGTTGGAACAGAAGAGGTCCGATAAAATAGAATAAGCAACCAGATGTCAAGAAAAAAGGAAAGAACTCTACTAATGAGATCAAGAAGCAGATACAGAAGAAATGGGTAAAGAAGAATCCCTCTATAGAAGAAAATGGATCCGCACCAGAAGTCTCTTCTGGTAATATCCCTGGAAACTAATTGTAGGTCTCTACATTAGGGGGAGTTGTCAAGAAAATCATCTAAACCCCCTTTACAAATGATCGGTACTAGAATTCAGATAAGTCCAATAGGAAATCAGATATTCTACAGTTAATGTGGAACAAACCTAAAGTACCAATTAATTCTATTGAAGATCCACGCAAAAATTGTTTGTCCTGGAATATAAAAAGTTTGAAAGCCTGTAGAATTAGGGAAAGGGCATTTAATGAAAAAAGTAAAGGGTTAGGTTTGATGTAAATAAGTGAACCATTTTCACTCTCATTTGTCACATTACATTCGAGAGAAATAAATCAAAAGTGATCTAAGGTGATCCCTTCTAAAGTGAAGAAGTGATTCAAGCTTAGAAGAGAATCTGCGATCGACCTCCATTTCATCTCTGAAAGGTATTTATAGCAAAGTATGTAAATCTGTGTATTCATAATTATGTCTACCCCTCTTCTAGTCGAAGTAAAGGATAGGCCGCATCCTAAGTTCAAATGGTATCCATATAAATTGGTAGACACTGAGCCCTTAGGAGCATTTTCTTCTGTGTCATACGGTGTTCTGCACATCAAAGATATTTGGGCTTATGTGCATGCAAACATTAAAGATTTGGGTAGTGTGCAACTATTGGAATTATATTCTAATCACACAGTGTAAGAATATTTCTCTATGAAACCTAAATTCAAAACCCTAGTGGACAATAAATTTGTGCAATTCGTGAAGTTTCCCATATTTGAGGAGAATGAGTGGGTTCAATATATTCTGAGTAGAGTGCATGATGAATTTATGTGGCTAAATATCCCATTTAAGATTACCAAGGAAGCTATTAGCACAATTACTAACTTAAGTTCTTCTGGCAGACTTCCAGTATTGAAGTGGATAAAGAATGATGATGTTACTAAAGCAACTAGCTCGCACTGGGAGAGAAGGGAAATGACTATAAGTCATATTGCCGAAATTGATGTGATATTTGTATCCATGATCATAGGGTATAAGATTTACCATTCGTGCCGAGAAAATTCTATATTCGACACTGCTATTTACACAGAATATGACATGATCAAACAAAATGTGGATTATGATCATTGTGAAGTGCTCAGAGAGAAACTCTTGGAGAATCTGAAGAAATTCAAGAAGGACAAAAAGAATGTGTTCAAATCCAAAAAATTGTTAATCTGCCTGTACTTTTACTTCTCTGGTGAGGTACTAGGCATTGGAAAAGTTCAATGGAGAAATGATGTTCCATTTGCAGTACAAATTTGGGACATCCTATGTAGTCTTGGTGACCGATAGACCCACAACTCAATCCTATGGGTTCATTTCAAAACATTTCAAAAACAAATGCATTCCCAAGAGAGGATCCCTGAAGCTATAGTGGAACAGTATAAAGATTATATATGCTTCATGGTGGACATTGATCAATGTCACATGGAATCAACTAATTCAAGAACTATTTGAATCATGCCTATGGGCTATGAAGTGGATGAAAATATACTGAGGATGTATGGAGATCATCTACTAAATTCTCCACTAGATCCAAATGAAGGAAGATTCAATACCTATGCAGAGAAGAGCCTTGAAGTTCATTCAGAACTGAACAATCCTAAGTCTACTAGGAAGGTAAGAAAGGAAATAGAAATCATTGCAGAGCAACTGGGTCTTCTAGTTGAGAAGATGAGAAAAATTAGAAGGCAAAGGGATGAAGCTGAAGTTGCAAAGGAGAAGGAAAAGGAAACAATAGTTGGTCTGGGAACATCTGCTCGTAACACTAGAACAACTAGGAGTTCTCCTACATCTTAGCCAAATAAGGCCAAAGCCTCCAAAAGAGGAAAGACAAATAAAAGCTCAAGGACATATAAAGTTGCATCCATAGATGAAGAAGAAGAGATAGACTCAAAAGAAATAATGAGGGAATTGAAGGAAACTGAGAGTCATGCTATCAAGCTGAATAAAAGAAAGCCTTCTAGCAAAAGTGAAGGAACTCAGAAGAAGTCCAAAACTACCAAATCCAACATGTCATTGGAAGAATTCGAAAATGCAACAGTGGTTGACGGTAATCTCAAGCCACTCTATGACCTATATGAGTTCTTTGATGATTCTGGTAAGTTAACTCTTGAATAATTTGTTGTCAAGCATTTGAACGTTTTCAATAAAACTCTTGTTGAAATCATGTTTGGCTTGCCCACAAGCCTATACAAAGCTTTGGAATCAAGAAGGGTGAATGCTAGGAGAGAGGAAGAAAACATGAGGAAAAGAATCATTGTTGACCTATGCCCAGAAATGGGAATTGAAGAATTGGATTCACTCCTTCTAAAAGTTAAAAATGAATTCATAAGCAAGTCAAGAGTCAATAAACTCATAATTGGTAACATTGATGCTATTATGAGTGAGACCAAGTCAATTATGGAAAGGGTCTTGTCAAAAGAAAAGGTAAATATTGAATAAGTCAATATTGAACAGGCTCAAAGTAATGAGGAAATGAATGTGGAAGTGTGTAAGTCTGAAGGAGGAAATGAAAATGATGTGAACATTAATGTATTTGATCCTCCAATATTTGAGGATATTCTAACTTCCCCCAATGATATAAACACTGAGACACCTGTTGTGACTAAGGTCCAAAGTGAAGTGGTAGCTGGTGTGGAAGAAGTGTCTGGTAATGAAAAAGAAATGCCAAAGGTCATTTCAGAAGCTCAATCTAAAATTGACAAGGGAAAGAGTCATGTGATCGGTCTAGAAGAGGTGAAGGAATCTCTGTTGGAGCAGAAGGTAGAATCATACTCTGAGTTTGATGAGATCTCAATCAAATTATCCACATTGTCTCCAATTTAGATGCTAAAAGTTGCCAAATTAGCTCAAGATAAAGCCAATGAGAAAATATTGAAATCTCATATTGAAGAAAGTGATTTGCTGAAACTCGCATCTGAGGTTTTACAAAAATTGATGCCTACCCATGTTATGGATCCATCCAGATCCCCCTCTAGTGAGTTATAAAGATTGATAAACTCGATAGACTCTCATTTCAATTCTTTTAAGGTTTCAGCTCAGATTCAAGTAAAAAGGGAATTCAAGGAGGAACAAATTGGAAGCTTAATCAAATTAATTGCCAAGGATAAGGATCTACTAGCAACTTGTATACATAATATCCAAAATGATATAATTGAAGGAGGAAATATGTACAAATCCTACCTAATCTTGTCAAAATTTACTGCAGAAATGAGAAAAAGATCAAAGATATTGAGCAATAGCTAGCTATTATTTCAAACACCTTTGATCCTTTGACCAGAAGTATGTGTCAACAATATAGTCAAGTAATATCTTTGCTTGAACAGTTAAAGACTCTAAAGCTTGTAAATGAAAGGGTTATTAGTAGAGTAAGTGAATTCAAGAAGTTGATAAGTCCAAAAATTGAGATGATGGGAAACAATCTGAAAGAAGCAAAAAGTGCTATGACCACTCATGATCCCGCATCTTTGGAAGCTACAAAAACCATGACTTATCTTCTCTATAGTCATATTACCATTCTAGAGAGTTTGAGGAGTATCTAGGACTCAAAATTAGAAGGATTGGAGAATGTCTTTACATACATCTTCACATTTTTGTAAGTCTCTAGATATACTTGTACAATTTTGCAATTTTGGTTTCCCCAATTTTGTCATTGATGCCAAAGGGGGAGAGTGTATGTGAAAAATGCAAACATATTCTTAGGGGGAGTAATATTTTGTAGCAGAGCAGTATTTTGTATTTTGCAGAATGTCTATCAACTTCAACACTTAGTCAATTTTCACTAAGTGTTTCCATCAATGCCAAAGGGGGAGATTGTTGGCATATGGCTCGTGTGGATGTAGTTTTCTATTTTTTGTGTTGTCATTGATGGAAACTATAGTCATAATTTTGGCCCACAATTATGCATTCAGTTGCACTAGCAATTTTAGTGGAGAACTATGTGTCTCCAGTAGGACAGGGTTTCTGGTCTAATAGCTTCACTGAATCATCACTTCATGTTGTGGATCACTGAAATTTTTTATCAAGCACGTGAAACACCTTATCATTGAATCTTGTATTGTTGAATTTATGGCTACATGATTTTGGAGGTCCGGTAAGACATTTTTCATTTGTTTTCTTGATAAGAGCCGACTCAGTGCAAATGGTGTATAGCAGATGTATAAAGTTGAATTATTCTAATTAGATGTTTAATTATGGGTCCTAGCTATTGTGTAGCCGACTTTTTTTTTGGATACGCATTGAAATTATTTATGTTTTTGGGCCAACAAGTTGCAAATGTTATTAAGTTTTGTTGAGCCGAACTATGGCGATCAATTCTTGGCGAGCGGATATATTTAGATGATCGGTCACATCATCCAAGTGAGTGAAGAAGTTGTGTGTGTGTGTGTTGCGAATTTTTAAGGTGTATTTGAGTGATATCATGCACAATTTCACTTGCGCATAAAGATTTTGTGTGCAAACTTTAGCAGAACAGAGCAGAAGTTCATTATCAGTCATCAAGACTAAGTTCGACACTAGAGCCCAACCAGAATTGCAATCAAGCATTGGTAGATGTTATTTAATCATTTCATTTTCTTTTGGATCAATTCCAAATTATTGTAAGGGTAGTGAGCCCCCATCTTCTGAGCAGTGAGCTCTAGGCAGTGAGCATGAATGCAAGTGCATTCTTATTTTGTAATACTTCTTTTGAGTATACTCAAAACTTATGGTGGATTGGCCATCCACCATGGTTTTTCCCCTTATAGGGTTTCCACGTAAAAATCCTTGTGTTATGGTTGTGTGGTTTATTGTTTTCTGTATCAGCATATTAATTTTGGTTAAGTGTATTAAGTGGAATAAAGATCAAGATAAAAGAGCTAAAATTTGCACAACACTGATTCAGCCCCCCTCTCAGTGTTGCTTGTTTCCAACAATTCATATAATAATGTTAGCATCAAGTTAAAACAACAAGCAAGGATAACACTATCCTTTGACTTACCCATTAATACTACTATTATCCTCCTTATTGATATTATCATCCATTATTCATTAGTTACTAATGGTATTATTGCTAATGGATTTATGATTAAGCCTAGATATCAATTTTGCTATTAAAGCAATAATACAAGATAATTAAATTGATGATAATAATTTGACACTAAACATTAAACGTTAAACACTATCTTTGTTAGACATCATTAAATAGTAATATTAACAATGGATAATATACTTCGTTGCAAAGGTGATAAAACAAAATGATAGTTTAATAATGTTTAAACTATTAAATTAATTTTCTTTTTAAATTATATTAATTTAATTATTTAGAATTATATATCTACTTTATGAAATAAATTTAAAAGTTATAAAATTAAAAAATAAGTATTACAAATAAATATATTTTGATTCTTTTACATAATTTTCATTCTATTTACGCACAAGTTAATTACTAAATCCCCATTCTATTTACTTACAAGTTAATTACTAAATCTACATTCTATTTACGCACAAGTTAGTTACTAAACGTCCATTCTATTTACTCACGAGTTAGTTACTAAATCCCCATTCCATTTACCCATAGAATTAATTACTAAATCTCCATTCTATTTACTCATAAAGTTAATTACTAAATCTCTATTCTATTTACTCATAAAGTTAATTACTAAATCTCTATTCTTAAATCTCTATTCTACTTATTCTTTAATAGTAGTATTAATGGGTAAGTCAAAGGATAGTGTTATCCTTGCTTGTTGTTTTAACTTGATGCTAACATTATTATATGAATTACATGCCAATTGATGGCCGCTTAATTAAAGTTAAAATTGTTTGTAAGATTAATTGTAGTAACTTCTCTTTAACTCAACGTACACCATGGTTAGTGTACCCCTAAAATACTAGGAATGGTTAATTAGCTTAATGTATGGTTTAAAAAAAAAAGAAATTAGTTGGGTTTTTAGTGAAAAATTACAGGCATGACAAAATAGTAGAATAAAAGTGGAAGAATGAGAGAATGAGAGCTAGAATGTGAGATAGATCAAATAGAATGGATAGAATGAGTGAAAAATTGAATAGAATGGATAGAATTACAAAATAGGAAGTTTGAAGGGAATATATATGCATGCAAAGGGGAATTTTCGATGCATCTACAAGTTGCAGAGGTGTTGCAATTCGTAGGCAGGTGGGAATTGTAACGTCACAATGGCTGCATAGAAGTTTGCATGTCACGTAGTCATCTACAACAAGAGTTCACTTAAATGACCGAAAATGAAAGGGTTAAAGACAAAGTTAAGGTTAGGTGAAAGGGATATTGCATTATTGAATTTAATTATTCTAAAGGGGAGGCTATGGAATACAAAATTGCATAGGATGCAATTTTCAGCATTACAATGACTTATGAATGTAGCTCATATGATTTCCCACAATTGATTTCTAATATGATTTTTTCTTGAAATTGATTAAACATTGTAAATAAATAATTTACTTATTGATATTAGTATTTAATTAGGTGAGATTTGACATGTTTATTAATTTATTTCCTTTTTAAATAATTAAATTATGATTATAACACATTGATAAAATAGTTTAAATCTTGCTACCTAAAATTTTAAAAAATGATTACAATTCTTGTCCTATATAACTTAAAGTGTCAATTTTATATTAAAATTTAATTGTACATGTTTTAAAACCTTAAATATAATAGATTTATAGAAATCAAAATATTTATTTATCAATTTTGATCAATTTTACCTCAAGTTTGTTTGTTTTCAATATTATTTTATTTTATTTTTTATAATAGTAAGAAAACGTTCAAATTTAGAAAAAATAAAAAAATTACCAAATAAATCATTGTCAAAAGTTAAATAATGTAATATTCTACCCTACATGACTAAAATTTACCATAAATAAAATTAAAAACTAATTAATCTTAGGTGTAAGAAAATGTAAAAGAGAAGAGGGGCAAAAATAAATGAAAACAAATCAAAAGTGTATTTACTTCTCTCTACATGTCATTCAATGAATGGATGAGCTTGCTGATAACCAAGCTTTGTTGGACCCATTTTCGTAAACCCAACATGAGATAGTGCATTCTTTTGGGAATTTTGTGTGTGTGGGTGTTGACAAGTTATAATGTGCATAAACCTGTCCAACCAATCACACAAAATGTTTCGCAATCAACCTTGAGTAAGTGGTATAAACACATGGTCAAGGTTTCATCAACATCCATTGAATTAAGTGCATAAGTTTAAATCAAGAGAAGGTAGATTCATATATTGAAAAGCCACATTAAATGGAGAAAAAATAAAGAAAAAGATAATCAAACAATAAATTTCATTCAAATCTTAAAGTTTCCAAACTCCAATAGATATTCCAATGAATTAAAATGAACCACAAGCAAGTATAAATTGGAAATTTGGATGTGAAGGCAAATAGTCATTCTCTAACAATGTCACAAAATGACAAAGACATTTTTGAAAATGAAAGGTTATCATGATGGCTTTTCAAGTTCACCTCCTTATCTCTCCATTTTCTTTAAAGTACATTATCCTCTCTCCTTAATTTGAAATAATTTATATCCTCAGTCCTTGTGTCCAAAATAAATGTCATATTTGCACAATCTATAATTTTGTAATTTCAAGTAGCCCTACATTTTCAATTTATCTCTCCAATAACCAAGTCACTTGAAAGAAGTTTCTCAACCACTACATCACCTAGATTATTTACAATTGATGTATTTAGAAACAAAAGTTCCTACTATATAATATTAGCATCAAATCCTTCCTTACTGACTCCATTGACATTTCCCAGATTGACAACTATACCATTGAGAGTAGGGCTTAGAATTTTCAACTACATTATCATACTTCAAAATAGGTTTCCTTGTCACTAAATATGTTTGATCCTTTTTGGTTTTCCAAACCTTGTTTCTTTTGTTTGATTGCAAATGGCATTTTGCACATTAGGCAACACTCCTGATTCTTACAATTAAAAATAAATTATGTTTGTCATTGATTTAGATAATACAAAATCATTAATAAATTTTCTAAATTGCCTACTGCTGGGTATATGTTGTTCAAATACATAATGCAATTTCATCCCTTATACCTTCTTTGATAGATTGACAAGCTTGTCCAAACATATCTTGTTCAACCCTTTCATATTTTTCCTTCAATGTGCCCTATTTGATGACAAAGTTTGTGAGCCTTGCACCCTCAAACTTTGAGGCCTATCAATAAGGTAAATGATCATTACAATTTGTCTCTTAGTACTCCCTTTAATTTGAAATGTTTTGTGTATGTCTCAAAGATTATCTATTATCCATTTCGTCCTAAATCATTTTTGCCTTCTCATACTATTCTTATCACTCTAACCTTTTAGATAACTACTATGCATAATATACATGAATTCCTTGGGATTGATTGGGTAATTCCAATAAGCCGACCATGTGATAGTATTATCATGCTTGATCTCCTTCCAGCTGTGGCCTGGAATTGGACATTTTAGAATGGAATCAAACTTCCCAATGTTAATAGTAATATGTTCTAGTTTAATGCACTTCGATTTACCCATTCTTTTTATGCTCTCCCTGGCCACAAAACAACCTTGGGGTTTAACTCAGGAGTTGTCAACCTTCTCTTTCACTCCATCCACAACAATCCACATGTATTTTTCCTCTTGTTTTATCTTGTCCTCTTTTAAGTAATATTTTTCCTCTTTGGTCATCTATTTCTCCTCTTCTTTTTCACTGAGATGCCATTCATAAATTGACATAAAGTCAAAAATTTCAAGCTTTTCGGATGATATGTTTCATCCCCAAAACTTGTTTGCAATCACTCCAAAAGATCTCTATGAATTTTATCTTCGATGCACAATCTGTGTCTTTCATGACAACAAACATAGTGGCAACGTCATCTACATCAGAAGAAAGATTAACTGGATTTCCATTGTAAAGAACTTTAACCCCCTATGTGGATTATGCAACACTTTTTTGAACTGGGTGAGATAAAACTGCTTGAAAAGAATATGTTGGAACTAGGGAGGTGAATGGGACATGCCTTTGAGACATAACCGAAGATGTGTTATTCTGGGAGCATTACTCGTGCCATCAATTTTATATCATACTTTACATGTAGGAGGCTCCTGAGTTCCCATGAAATGCAGCTTGGGCCAAAGGACATCTCCTTGAGCATTATTCTTATGCTATGAAATCAAGGATCATTGAAACATTTTGTCAAACAGTTTGTAGAGCTTCTCTGTAGGTAGCTGCATATTTCTTCCTGTCTTTCGCACATCTAAATTAGCCCAAAGAGTTCACAATCCTTCTCCATGCTTCCATGTTTTGGATGCATGTCTGTCAGGGCATTTACACCGAGAATATATGACCATAATCTACTTTAAAGGATGTCTATAACCAGATTCTAAGTTTTCACTTGGATATAGGCTCAGAGGACACTGGCAAAGGTTGAGGAGTCTGGCCTGGAACCTACGTGGCCTCTCAATCCAAGAGACATTCTGTCAAACATTTCACATCTGGTTAATGTATCACTGTGGACTTTTCTTCTCCATTTTCCTTTTTGATAACCTCTTTGCATCTATCAAATATACATTCTTTACCTGCAATGATAGATGAATATGAAAATCTATCCTCTGGCTTATTCAATACCCATAATTTTGATATAAGACTGCCTGGCAGCTAGTGCTTATTTTTGCAGAGGAATTGATTGCTTGGAAAATACTATATATACCCTTTATAGTTACTTTTGTCCCAGGTACTATACTAGATTTTAATCAATTGGAAGCAACATGTTTCTAAGAAATTCTCTGGTGGTACATCCTCTGGATCCTCCTATAGATTGAAGGTCTATTGATTGACATATTTACTTTTATTGGGAATTTCAACACAAGAATCTATAGGACAAAACACTTCTCTAGCCTGAGGAACATGATCATAGGAATGGAGCACAATGTCACCTCAATCTATGCCAGCATGGAACATATTTCAAATTTTACAATTCTTACTGAGCAAAGAGTTACATGTATGCTTGGCTTTTATTATAGATGTGCCAAGCGCTTTTCCAGAGATCTTCACAAGTTGTAAGAGAAAATTGACACCAGGAGATCTTATAGGTATTCCTGCTTCCCTTTAACACACCATTTAAAACACACTATGTTAAATTCTCTGTGACATTGGACCGAGATAGTTTCATCAGAACATGTGAATCTTGCAATACTTAATTCTCCTTATCACTCAATTTATTTACTCTCCTCAATTTCCTTTGTGGCATTTTGTCAAACGGTTTAGTGCTTATAACCTTTTCAGATTTTTAGGCATTTTAACTTCCTTGCATTCTGGGGTTTGGCCCTGAAATGCGGTTTGCATTTTATTTTGCAAGTTACACACAAATTTAACACAAAGTTTGTTTAAAATAAATTTAAAAATTAAAATTTTAACAAATAAATTTAATACATGAATATAAATATTTGTATTAATAAAATTGAAATTTTAAATATTGGATTTAAAATTAGAGTTTTGAAAATATATTTGAACATTCACATTCAAATTTTAAATATATATTTCAATATATGTATGTTGTGTTTTTATATTTATAATTTAAATCACAAATTTAAAAAATATATATTTCACTATATGTATTTAATTCACAAATTTGAATATATATTTTAAACTTTCATAATTGAAACATTGAATATATATTTTAAACTTTCATAATTGAAACATTGAGGTTTTTAGGTTTTACTAAATATTTTTAAAATGCTTGTTACAACAATTCACATAATTCTTAAACCAACACATATGTCACAGCATGAAAAGGTGTCAAGGAGACAGAAATGTGGCAAAAGTAAATGACATAAAAATGATGTAATGATAGAGTGATGATACAACAAGGTGCACTATATCAAAGTGTGACAAAATGTAACCAATGTGGCATGCCATGACCATAGATGACAAGTTGACAAAATAAACAAAACACATAAATGTGACAAGCTATGATGCCACGTTTAATGCTTAAAAAGATTGTGACAAAGCATCAAAGTTAAGGCTATGACATGGCAATAGTGCATGATATGTAGATGAAACTAAATACAACTTGGGACGATATGTGACCAAATCATAAATAATCAAAACAACTAGTTGCACACAACCATGGGGGGGAGAAATACTATCAATGTGACTCAACAAGACTTGAAAAAAGAAGGGTCCCCAATTTGGCAAGAATGAGGATCATGTTGTGGAGGGTCACAACAAATGCCCTACCCTATCCTACTTAAACATAAAAAGATAGTTCTTTTCAAAGCATACTCAAAAATGAAAATTACAAATATGAGAACAACTTATCAACATACATGATCTTGTTGAGTTGTAAATTAATCATTAGTCCACTTTCAAAAATATCATCAAAACCATTCAAACCTAAATGAATTCTTAACAAAAAGATTACTTGGAATATAATTTTCAAATCCAATTCACCTAGGCATGTAGGTAGAAAGGCATTCATCATCAAGATACCCCTAATTATGATTAAGAAAAAATAATGGATAAAGATTGTTTATACATCTAGTACGACATAAATCGTGCTTAAATCACTTTTATGATTTTTTACTTCTTTATAACTTTTTTGTGTCTTTTGTAAAAATGATGAATTTCAATGTTAAGAAAGAGAATAAATCTGAACTATCTTAATATTTAGTTGTTAATCCTCTTAGCACCATTTTTGTTTATATGGATTTTGACACGCCAACATACCTACAAGCTATGAAGCCTATATAGTAGAATGACAAAGGTTTCCCTACTTGAAAGGTGTCTAGCCTCAAGAGTATTGCAAACTTCTATTTAATTTTGAATTCAGTTAATGCTTATTTCTTGATGTATGACTATAGTTGATCCAATTTCCTATAATTGGTTTCTAACATAAAATTTGTCTTGAAATTGATTAAACATTATAAGATAACAATTTGCTTATTGAAATCAAAATTTAATTAGGTAAAATTTGACAAGTCATTCATTAAAATTTATTCACTTTAAAATAATTAAATTTTGAATTATAGGACAACAATAAAATACTTTGAAATTTGTTGCCTAAAAATTTCAAATTTGATTACATTTCTTGTCCCATATAATGAAAAGTGTCAATTTTACAATAAAATATAATTGCATATATTTAAAAACCTTAAAACAATAAAATATCTTTAGAAATAAGACTTTATATATGAATTTTGATTATTTTTGTATTAAATTTGTTTATTTTCAATATTCAATACTAAGTTTTATAATAGCATGAAAATATTAAAATTTGTAAAAAAATTGCTATAAAAAAAACTTAATTCTCTACCCTACATGATTGGAATTCACCATCAAAATAAACATGAAAACTAATTAATCTTTTATGTAACAAAATATGTAAAAGATAAAGTAGGAAGAGAAGGGATAATTGAGTAAAAAAGAAAAATCCTCGAACCTACATCTAATCCTTCCTATGTGTCATTGAATGAATGGATGAGGTCAATGCTAATCAATCTCCACTAAACCCATTGCCACAATCCTAATGTGAGATGGTGCAATCTTTTAGGGAAGTCACATGCATGGCGAGTTGTAATGTGAACACACGTTCAAATGTTCAACCAAACATTAGTGGTAACACATGGTCAAGGTTTCATCAATATTTATTGAATTAAGTGCATAAGTTTAAACAAAGAGAAGGCCTATTAGGATATTGGAAAACCACATTGAATAGAGCAAAAATAAAATAAAATTGAAACAAAATGATAAATTTCATTCAAATTTGAAAGTTTCTAAACTTCAATAGATTTTTCAATGATTTATGCAATGAACCACAAACAAATATAAATAGAAAATTTGGATGAGAAGACATTCTTTCATTCCCTTCAACATGCCACAAAATAAAATTAAAAAAAAAAGTTTTTAAAAGAAAGGCCATCAAGATGGCCTTTCAGGTTCACCTCCTTTTCCGTCCATTTATCTTGGAGCACTCTATCCTCATTCCTTGTGTTTTGAAAGAAATGCAAAATCTACAATTTTAGAATTTCAAGTATCCATGTGAAAGATAGGAAAAATGTGGGAGATGGATAGGAGACCTAAAAATGAGGGACCTATGCCAAAAAGAAAGGTGTCTACCTAATCACAAATCCACCTTTGTCATGTTCATTAGGAAGAGGGATAGTGCCACAAATGATTAGAATTGACTTCCAACCCTCAAGGTGAGTCAACCTTAGGTTTGGACACTATGCTACCTTAACTTCCTTATGACATAAGTGACTCAACAATAGTTTTGGGGAAAAAATAAAAGTGCATTAACAATCAAACCTATGAGATTTGTCACTTGAAACATGAAGTATTATGATAACAATGATAGAAACAACCACTAACCAATAGATATGAGAAGGTTAGGATGGTGTGTACCTAGCTCCAAAAGTGGGTTTTAGGCTCTACTGAAGGACATTCGCCTAGGGATGAATGGGTCTTTGTACAGGGGTCTAAAAATTCATTTTGTAGTCCTCAAATCCTAGATCTATGCTAATGATTCCCCCAAGTTTGACTGTCGAAAATCGGGAAATAAAACCTATAGGTGAGTTTCTGTGTCTTGACAACTTTGATGACAATTTTGAGAACTTTGCAAAATTGCACTTTTGATCCAATTTCAATCCTTCTTCACTTGCAAACCTGCAAACACAAAGAGAGGAGAAAAATGTTTGTTTTTGGTGGATAAGGGTTTTCCTTGGTCAAATCCTAGTTTAGTAATTAAACCTTGATAATGAAATAATGATAAAATAAAGGAAATGATGAATGAACAAAACTTGTTACACCTCACCAAACCCTTTAATGGTTGCCCTTAGAGAACTAAAGTCTAACACATCTCTCTAAAGATTGGATCTTGCATGAAATGGCTTGATTGCTTGATAGATCTTGATGCTTGAATGCTTGCTTGAAACTTGAAACCTACATCACAATGTTAGCTCCAAAAACATGCATGAATACACACAAATATTGACATCATGATAGGATCTTGAATGCTGCAATAAATGACTGATAAATATGCTCTCCAATGCTGTTGACAATAATCTTTGCTCTTGTGAAATTTGTCTTAATGCTAGTGATTTGAATTGATAAAAAGACCTTGTCTTTATAGGTATTTCCTTAATTACACAACAATTAAACATCACAAGCGGACCTTTGCAATTTTGAATTGAGATCATTAAAATGACACCAAAAAAATATTAGAAAAATGGGATCCAAGACTTAAGGAGGACCCATTTTTCCTAAACCAAGGATACACATTTTACAAGATGTGTAATTAAGTGTAGGCATTAATTAAATGTGGGTTTCCCTTTCGGAAAACAAAATTAATTAGGCTTTTGAATGCATAATTGGTCTAATTAAAGGCTTAATTAAGTCCAATTATTTAAGGGGGTGCAAACATAGTGTGAAAATGTAAAGGAGTACATTTTTCTATACTACATGTATTTTCAATTTACCTCTCCAATAACCAAATCACTTGATAGGTGTTTCTCGACCACATCACCTGCATTATTTATAATTAGTGCAGCTGGAACCAATAGTGCCATCTATATAGTATCAACACCAAGTCTTTTTTCAATGACTCCCAATAGAAATTACTAGACTAACAACTGTACCATTGAGAGCAAGGTTTGAATTATCAACTATATTTCTGAATTTCAATATAGGTTTACTTGTCACTGAATATGTTCCATCCTTTCTGGATTTCCAATCCTTGCTACTTTTGTATGTTCCATCCTTTCTGGATTTCCAATCCTTGCTACTTTTGTTTGATTGCAATTAGCATTTTACACATTAGGAAATACTCTTGGTTCTTACAATTGTAACAACATTTAAGCTTGCCTTTGATTTAAATAATAAATAATCATTAATAACTTTACTAAATTGCCCACTGCTGCTCATTTGTTATTCAGATGCATAAGGTAATTTCATCCCTTATACCTTCTGTGGTAGCTTAACAAACCTGTTCAAACATACCTTGTTCAACCCTTTTACACTCTGCCTTCAATGTGCCCTGTTTGATGACAAGGTTTGCGAGCCTTGCACCATTCTAGCTCCTTGCAATCTTCCTGTGGCCTCAGAGCAGGCCTATCAATAATATAAATGGTGATTGTAAATTTTCTCTTAGTACTATCTTGTGATCTGAAATGTGTTGTGTATGTGTCTTGAATATTATCTATGTAATCCTTGAGAATTTTTTCCTTCTCATACTTCTCCCTATCACTTTGACCTTTTAGAGAACTACTAACAGCTAAAAATACATACTTAAGTTACTTGGGATTGAATGGATCATTCCAATAAACCAGTCATGTGATACTATCATGCCTGATCTCCTTCCAGTTGTGGTCTGGAATTGGGCATTTTCGAATGGAAGAATTCTTCCCAATGTTAATAGTAATATCCTCTGGTTAATACGATTCTTTAATTTACCCATCTTTGGATGCTCTCCTTGGCCACAGAACAACCCTGGTAATTCAATTCTGAAGCTCCCAACCTTCTCTTTCCCTCTATGGTCATCTGTTCTTTCTTTCTCACTGAGATGGCATTCGTAAAATGGGGTAAAGTCAAAAACTTCAAACTTTTGGATGATATGTTTTTTTACCAGAACTTGTTTCCAATCACTCCCAAAGTTCTCTATGAATTTTTGCTTTGATGCATAATTTGTTTCTTTCATGACAATAAACATAGTGGAAACTTCCTCTTCATCAGAAGAAAGATCAACTGGCTTTTCATTGTAAAGCATATTAACCTGATGTATCTTATAAGGCATGGGGAAAATTAATCCATTATGCTCTAGATTGTGCTTATTTGTAATATCTCCTCTTGAAGATACAAGAATCCTCTGTTTTTTATCTCTAATCTTGAAATGGAAGCTTTGTTGGAATATAAGGTAGTCTTTTGAACTGAGTGAGAAGACACTACCGAAAAACATCCTTTGGAACTGGGGAAGGGACAGGCCTTTGAGATGTTAAAGAAGATGTTTTATTTTGGGAGCATTCCATAGCAACAATGTCATACAATACTTTACAAGTAGGAGGCTCCTCAGTTCCCATGAAATGCAGCTTTGAAAAAAGGACATCTCGTTGAGCATTCTTCTTATGCTATGATATCAAGAATCTTTGAAACATTTTGTCAAACAGTTCATAGACATTGTCTGCAAAGTAGCCATGAATTTCTTCCTAGGTTTCAAACATCTAAATTTACCCAAACAATTCCCAGGCCTCCTCTAAGCTTCCATGTTTTGCAAACATGTCCGCCAAGGAATTTACAATGATAATATATGACCGAAATCTACTTTAATGGATGACTATAACCATATCTAAACATTTGATTTGAGCGCTGGCAATTGTTGTGGAGTCTGGCATGGAACTTATGTGGTCTCTCAATCCAATAGAGATTTTGTCAGCCATTCCGTGTCTGGTCGGTGTATTACCACAACCTGTTCTCCTCTATTTCCCTTTTCGATGACCTCTTTACATCCATCGAATATATGGAACAGATTTCACATTTTATAATATGTAGCCTTTGGCCTTTATTTTAGATACACCAATGACTATTGCAAAGATCATCACCATTTTTGAGATAAACTCGGCACCAAGAGACCTTATACATATTATTGCTTATCTTCAACACACCTTTTAAAACATCATCTGTTTAATTCTCTCTAATATTGGTCTGGGATGGTTTCATCACACCATGTGAATCTCAAAGTGCTGAATTCCTTTTACTCTCCTCATTTTCCTTTGTGGCATTTTGTCAAATAGTTTAGTGCTCACAACCTTTCATATGCTGAGGCATTTTAATTTCCTTGCATTTTCATTTGCAGGTCACGCAAATTTAACATGGAGTCTGCATAAAATAAAGTAAGACATTGTAATTGTAACAATTAATTTTTCTGCATTTTGAAAAAAATCTCATTTTGCTAATTCTTGTGATCGTTCGCTATCTGAGTGTGAAAATGGGAGGAGATCGCGTACGAACTAAACTAGGTTTCTATGAAGAATTCCACCAGGACGCTATGGTCTAGCATATTTTTGTTGAAGGAGGTATTGCACCTTTAATGGAGTGCCTAAAAGGGCACGACAAGAAACTTTTTGCTCGGTTTGTGAGCTCTTGGCGTGACAAAAAGGTCACGATGTGAGATTTCTTTTGAGATCAATGAAGAGGTTATCACAAAAGCTATGGCGCTGCCCTATTTGAGACAAAAGCGTAAAAAGCACACGAAAGTGCAAGATATGGAGAGCTTGCAAACCTTCTTCAGAGAAAATGAACGACCTATGAAGCTACATGCAGGTTTTGATTGGAGCAAACTTCTTGCACCATGGGATTAGGTGTGTCTAGTTTTAATGAAGTATATCACTCTTGAAGGTTGGTTTAAAGTTTTTTACTTTTACCATTTTCCTTTGCTGAATCACCTATGCCATAGAATGCTTATCAGTTTCCCCTTCTTACTTTCATCCCTTGAAAGTTTGGTTAAAGAAACCATGGAGATTGCAATGAAAAATCCTAATAAACCAACCCCACTGCCCTTGCATCAAGGGCTTATTCTTCATTTTTATCATTTCCTCCTTGCCCTCTACCCACTGAAACCCATTTCTGTTGTTAGAGTCGAGGAATTGAAACCCTCTAATTAGTCCCCTGCTAAACCCTCTCTGGTTGTCTCTATTGGACCTAAAAGAAAGAACCCTCCCATGGCCAACCAACCTCCTGAGAAATTCAAACCTAATCCCCCTACCATAAAGAAGAAGGTCGGTGCGGGTTTGGCCCAATTTAAGGTCGTCGTTGGTCTCTGTGAGCTAAATAATATACACCCACAAAGAAAGAAGGAAGACTGTCTGTCAAAGCCAAGCTTGAACCGAAGAAAGGAACATACAAGTGTCCGAAGGTCCAATAGGTTGGCGAAACACAAAAAGGAGGTCTTGATGGATGATATATCCATCAACTCGGAGCAGGTTAAAGGCCAGGAGAAAAACAAACATGACACGGTTGAGGAGATTGAAGAGTACGTTGAAGGACCTAGTCTCTTCCCTGAGATGAATCATATGATTAAGGAGGAATGTACACTAGATTCCTCCAATCATAAGGCTCGAGTGGAAGAGACCAATAGGTTTGATACTAAAAACGACGAAGACCCTAGAACAACCTGGTTGCTCGTGTCGCCAAGCTGGAAAGGAAATTTACGAGGCTGACTCAATTCACAATCAAAATCATCCACCACTCTGATGTCACTCTATCAGAAGTGTTGAAAGACGAGGTGAACAAGAGGACTGTTGAGGCTAAACCCAGGAATAGTTGGGTTGGGGATGATGTGGCGAAACTCCTCATAGAGGAGTGGGAGGGTATTGCTAGGTGATGGGGGGATTTAGTCTGGTTTTGGTGGGTTGTTTTTTGTTGTCTCTATGTCTGGACTTTAAGTTGTAACTATTTTTTTATTTTTTGATCTGAACTCTGGCACTATGGGCTCTTCATGTTAAGGGTATTACACCTTGTAAATGGAGATTATATTATAAAAAAAAATTAACTTTAACTCATGAAGTTAAATATTTTCATCCATAAAATTAAAATTTAAAATATTGAATTTAAAACTATAATTTTAAAAATATATATTTCAATTAAAACATTTTAAATTTTCACATTCAAACTTTAATATATATGTCAATATATATGATAATTTTCACATTTAAATTTTAAATTGTAAATTCAAAAATATACTTTAATATATATTTCAATCACAAATTTGTATATATGTCTTAAATTTTCATAAACTAATCTAATCCATTCTTATCCATCCATATTTTATTTTTGTTTAGGATTTGTTCTTTAAAAATACAAGTTCTCTTAGTTTCATCACTAATTATCCATACAAACTTTCATTCATTTTGAATTGAGTTAAAAGATTATTTCATGACTTATGAATGTAGCTGATATTATTTCCTATAGTTGATTTCTAGAATGAAAGTTTTCTTGAAATAATTGATTAAACATTGTAAAACACTAATTTAATTATTGGTATTAGAATTTAATTAGGTGTGATTTGACAAATTGTTCATTAAAATTTATTCCTTATAAAACAATTAAATTATGATTATAAGAATTTGATAAAATAGCTTAAATTTTGTTGCCTAAAATCTGAAAAATTAACTACATTTCTTGTCCTATATAACTTAAAGTGTCGATTCTAGACTATGAGGGGCTCCCTTTTCAGTGCAGGCATTGTTTCTCTATTGGTCACCTAGCCTCTAGCTGCCCTCTTGCTCACCGCAAGGGTGCTACTACTTGGTGGAAGAATGCTCTCTCGAACCATCTCACGGTTGATCCCTCTTCAGATGTTTCCTCTGAGGTGGGCGATCCTTTGTCTGCCCCTTGGTGTCAGAGCCTATCCAAGCTCCTCTACCGGCCAACCCTTCAGCAAAACCTTATGTTGTCGCTGTGTCATTGATTCCTGCCCCGTTTGTTGTCATTTTTCCTTTGACCACTCATGTCTCCTCTTCTTCTCTGTTGGATCCCTTGCTGCATGATGGCTCCTTGTCTGGGATGGTTGTTGAGGATCCGCTCTCCTCGCCTCGCTCAATGGGTTTCGTTTTAGAGCCTTCCTAGTTAGTTGTGCTGAGGAAGAAAAAGGGACTCCCCAAATCTATTGCCTCTACCTGGCCTCAGATTCAAGAAGTTAGTTTGGTCCCGTCTTCTGGGGTTGTCTAAACTTTGTTTGTTGTTCTACAATTGTTGGTCAACTGTCTTTGTTTGTTTTTCCTTTGGCCCTTTGGGCTCTCTGTGTTAAGGGTACAACACCCTGTAAATGCTGCTTATCTTATCAAAAACTTAAAGTGTTGATTTTATATTAAAATTTAATTTTATATGTTTTAAAACCTTAAATATAATAAAATATCTTTAGAAATCAAAATTTTTATGTATGAATTTTGATTAATTTTACCTTAAGTTTGTTTGTTTTCAATATAATTTAATTTTAATTTTTATAATAAAAAGAAAACGTATTGAAATTTATAAAAATTGAGTATCAAAAGTTAAAAACAACTTAATTTTCTACCTAGGTATATGACTACAATTTGATATAAATAAAATTAAAAACTAATTAATCTTAGGTGTAAAAAATGTTAAAGAGAAGAGGGGAAGAGAAAATAAATCTAAAAGTGTATACTTACTCCTCTCTACATGCCATTCAATGAATGAATGAACTTGTCAATAACCAATCTTTGTTGGATCTCATGTCATAATCCCAACATGAGATAGTGCATTCTTCTCATAATTTCATGTGTGTGGGTGTTGATGAGTTATAATGTGCATAAACATGTCCAATCGATCACACAAAATGCTTCACAATCAACCTAGGGTAAGTGGTATAAATACATGGTCAAGGTTTCATCAACATCCATTGAATTAAGTGCATAAGTTCAAATTGAGAGGAGGCAGATTTAGATATTGAAAAACCACATTAAATGGAGCACAAATAAAGAAAAAATAAATAAAATAATAAATTTCATTCAAATCTTAAAGGTTCCAAACTCCAATAGTATTCCAATGAATTAAACTAAACCACAAGCAATTATAAATAGGAAATTTGGATGGGAAGGAAAATTGCCATTCCCTTACAATGCCACAAAATGATAGACATTTTTGAAAATGAAAGGTCATCATGATAGCCTTTCAAGTTCACCTTATTTTCCCTCCATTTTCTTTGAAGTACTTTATCCTCTCTCCTTGATTTCAAATAATTTGTATCCTCATTCCTTGTATTCAAAATAAATGTCATATATTTACAATCTACAATTTTGTAATTTCAAGTAGCCTTACATTTTCAATTTACCTCTCCAATAAATGAGTCACTTAAAAGAAGTTTCTCAACCACTACGTCACCTATATTATTTACAATTGATATATCTAGAACCAAAAGTGTCTTCTATATAATATCGGCACCAAGTCTTTCCCCAGTGGACATTAGCATTTACCTGATTGACAACTTTACCATTGAGAGTAGGGTTTAGAATTATCAACTACATTTCCATACTTCAAACTAGGTTTCCTTGTCATAATATGTTTGATCCTTTTTTTATTTTCCAAGCCTTCTTTTGTTTGATTGTAGTTGGCATTTTGCACATTACACAACACCCTTGGTTCTTACAATTAAGAACAAATTATGTTTGCCTTTGATTTAAATAATATAAAATCCTTAATAAATTTACTAAATTATCTATTTTTAGACCTTTGTTGTTTGAATGCATAATGTAATTGCATCCCTTGTACCTTCTCTGATAGATTGACGAGCTTGTTCAAATGTAACCGTTCGCCTAAACAGATGCCTTTTACCTTCTTTGATAGATTGACTGGGCGAGATGGCTGAGCTTTGAATGCTTAGGTGGTGGATGTGGGCCCGCTTAACCTATTCCGTTCCTCTGCCAATATTTGTTTGCCTAAACAGTTGTCCTGACAGTCAGGCATTAGCAGTTCCCTTGCGCATAAAGAAAACCATGTTCAAACTCAAACTCACTATTCCCGCCCAGTTGCGAAAGTTTGGTGGATGTCCTAAAATATTTAGTCACATAAAAGAATGAGATAGTCTTTGATTGAAAATGGTTAAGGGGGAGGGCCCTATCGTGGGTAGGGTAATTTTGACCCCCTGCTCCACGTCATCAGCGTCCGAGTCGGGTTTTTTTTTTGGGCCATGTCCCTTGACTGTCGAGTTGGCAGTATGGAAAAAACTTTTGGGGGGAATTCGAGCACGTTTTCCAAGGTTTTGGGGGTGTTTTTCAAAAACCACAAAAAAAGAGCCAAAAAAATTGATGCACTGATAGTGGGTAACTAAGTCATGTAATATTGGTATGCTGATGTGGCGTTACATGATTAGTCAATTTGTGTATTTTTTGAATTGAAGGGATTGGTAGTTGGATACTAAGTGTAAATTTATTGACACTTTTATTGCCCAACAGTGGTCCCCAAACTGTCCAAAGTTGGCCCCCAAGCTATCCATAGCTATACCAGCAATTGGACCTTGTCCCACGATAGGGTTTTCTCCCTTAATACAATGTACATAAGACATGGGTATGCTCAGAAAGCAATCACATTGTTTCACCGTATGCAACAAATAGGTCTCCAACCCGATCAATTTACCTTTGCCAACATATTCCCAGCCTGTGCCAAAATGGGATCTTTGGACCAGGGTTTAATGGAATGCCATGATTGCAAGATATGTAGAAAATGGATTTGTGAAAAGGCTTTAGAATATTTCAAGCAAATGCTATTGGCAGGTGTGAAGCCAGTCTCTGCAACCTTCTCATCTTCCCTTCCTGGATTAAAATGGGAGCTTTGGAATAGGGTATGGACACACATCAGAGGATAATGGATAGAGGAATTTTGTTTGTAGTTGCAACTGCCTTTGTAGACATGTATGGAAAATGTGGAAGTATAGACAAGGCATGTGAACTGTTTGACAAAATGCCTCAAAGAGATGTCACCTTATGGAATGTTATGATTGTAGGATATTCACAAAAGCTGTTGAAGATGGAGGGTCTTCCAAAGCAAATGTCTAGGCGTTTGCAAGTGAAATGCACAAGCTGTTGAAGATGAAACAAGTAAGATAAACTTTTTGTTATTTAAATTGATATAGAAGATCACTCGTGTGATTTAGCTTAAGAACAAATTTTGCACATGAATTGTTTCTGTGAGTTTAGTTTACGAGTAAATGATCTTAGAACATTGTCTATGGGAGTTTGAGAAAAACTCTCATTGTTTGGTTATTCATTCAAAACTTAATGGTCAATAATTGTTGTTCAAAGACATTTTGATTAGTTTGTTCAGCCTGGAGCATATTTGCTCTACAATATATCATTTCTTGCAATCAATACTTTTGAAAGTTTCTCAAATAGTTGTATTAACTTAAATTAAGTTTCATATAGAGAGTAATTCTTAAATTTGGTCAATATAAATAGGAAAATTATTTATCATTTATTAGGGGATAATGTGTAAGATTGTTATTGATCGTTTGATTATTGAAAAGTGTGATGTTTAAGTAGTGTACATGGACCAACAAATAATCTCAAACCAAATTTAGATATACCTTAGAAGATTTGTTCCACTATTAAACTCAAAATAGTTTTTCTTAAAGAATTGAATAGAAAACTTGTAGTAATGATACACATGAAGTACACTCATAGTTATAAAAATGAAAACAAGTATAAGGAATCATGATCCTATAGTCACAAAAAAAGATTGAAACATTAAAATTAATAAAAATACACTTGATCTTGCATATTCATGCCATTTCTTATTTAGATTTGTGCTTGCATTTATGAAATGTCTTAATGTAATAAGATATCCATAAGTGGTATACTTTTGCAATAGGCTTAGGTCATGCCCCAATTGTCTATCAACCTTTATTTTCCACCATTTAGACTTAAGTTGATACATCTTGCAATTTACATGTTATTATTGCACCCTCAATCACACTTCCCTACATTGCCCCTACATGTCACAAGTATCATTTTACCCCAAGGTGCACTTTGAGTGGCTCAAGATTGACCTAGTTCAATCTGGTGATGTGTTTAAAATTAAATTATAAGTTTCATACTCCTTTCTACTAGTTGTTGTGAACCAACTTAACATATTTTTGTGTGACATGTTGCTATGCCACAGTTTTAAAAGACATTCAATGTGCACTTAATTTCATATAGGGAATTAAAAGGAATTTCATTAGAATACACTTCAAATGAACTAAAGGGACAAATTTGCAATTCCATAACGACCAACTACATGTTGGTGAATGTTGTCTTAATATATCTCCTTGTTTTTAATTCCACCCACCAAAGGGGTTTGACTTAGGAGAACACATTCACAGATTGAGTCGACAAACTCCTAATGTTGTCCTTAGAGACCATCATGATTGATTCAATTATAAATATGATGAAAGTGAAGAGGTTCTTATGTGCACATTTTGATCTAGACATCCTGTGCATCATGTCAATATTGATATTTTCCTTTTCATGCATCCCTATACCAACATGAGAAATTTTATAAATGTGGGATTTGGTTTATAAAATAATCTCATGAAGATGGTTTTTGTATGATCATAAATAAATTTGACATGATGGCATGTAGAAAAGAGGAAGGAAAATAAAAATAACTTGTTATAATTTACTAAAAATAAAAAGTAAGATTAACTTTTACTAGTAAATGAGCACAAAATTTATATTATTTTTTAATAAGTATCCTTAATAAAAGTGATAAAGAGCACAATTAGCATGCTTATATTTTTTCTTGAGCTTACAAATGTTCACATATATGAATTAAGGCATAATATAGTTTGAAAGAAAAGGAAAGAGTATAATAGACAAGAATCATAGATAGGCATAACAAGATAGAGAGATTTATAAATATCTAAATTATTACAAATTGGAGAACCAAGAATACATAGTCACATATCAAAAAAGTTTAAAGAATATATAATAAAAATTATAATCTTCCTTAAAGGCCCAAATAACAAAGAGTACAATTCCTTCTCTAAAATTTTATGCCTTGCCTTTGGACATAAGTGTAACACATATATTTATACTCATGCGTACTCAAAAGAGTACTAATCTATTATAATTGAAATAAATGCATGCTAAAAATTAGAACATATGAATAAAATGATATTCAAAATGTAGTTTAGAATGAAGAAATCAACATATAGTTTCTTCTTCTAACACTCAATCAGTGTTAGCCATCTGATAGATATCTTTGTGAATCAGATCTAACAGATCTAAAGACTTTTCTTTATTGTACCTAATCTATTTCTAGCCAATGGTATAACGACAAACATGTGTCAATTTTGCCATTTCTATGAAGAGCACCATGGTGCCAACTATTTCTTTTATGTACCTTTATATGCTTTAATTGTCCCCTTTTATTGGTGACCATACAAGTGCTTAAGCATTAAAAACTAAGAAATAGGACAACTTTTTAGAATTGGTAGATTGACAAACCTTTTGGAAGATGTATATATACTATTGATCTTACAAAATGATCACCAGTGTCATGACTAAAACATACCCACAATGCTCCACATCTATATAAACATGAAATACAATGGAAAAGCCCTTGGCTCCACAAGTAGTTGTTTCTTGATCCACTCTTTATATAAAGAATTATCAAAACTTAAGATTTAGGATACATACCACCTAATGAGGAATCCAATAAATTATATGAAAACTCCTATGGTTGTAAAATACATGTCTCCTAACATTGAAAGGATTAAGGTCTAGTCCATCACTAAATTCTTTGATAATCTTGCAATTACCAAACTCTTCCATGAAACCTCCATTTGTACCCTTGACTCATAGTTACCTATCCAAAACTCATCAACTGGGAACAACAAGATCTTTGTGTCTCTAGATACATTATAGAATGGTGCGGATATCCTTAAATTCACGAGGATCTACAATAATATCCCTATATAAGACCACAAGATATGATTTTAAATTGATGAAAACTTATGTGAGGCATAAATCACTGAGGAAATTGACCTACTACAAACATCTCTATAGTCAGTAATTCTAGTTGAAGACACAGATGAGCTTAATATTTAGGCTCTAGATAATCCAGAGAAATGTGATCTCATGGAATGCAGTAATTGGGAATACGCTGGCAAAGGTAAATTGATTGGGTTGGAGACCTGTTGCATACGATGAAACAGTGCGACTGCTTTCTGAGGACACCCATGTCTTCTGTACGCTATATTAACCATTTTCCATCAGAGACTATTTCTTTCTTTTATGAGATTAAATATTTTAGGACATCCACCAAACTTCCGCAGCTACGCGGGAATAGTGAGTTTGAGTTTGAACATGGTTTTATTCTGGAACCATGACTCGTGCCATAAATGTTATACCATACTTTACATGTAGGAGGCTCCTGAGTTCCCATCGAATGCGGCTTGGGCCAAAGGACACCTCGTTGAGCATTATTCTTATGCTATGATATCAAGGTTCTTTGAAACATTTTGTCAAACAATTTGCAGAGCTTGTAGGTAGCTGCATATTTATTCCTGTCTTTCGCACATCTAAATTTTCCCAAAAAGATCCCAATCCTTAATTATGCTTACATGTTTTGAATGCATGTCTGGCAGGGCATTCACAACGAGAATATATGACCATAATCTACTTTAATGGATGCCTGTAACCAGATCCAAAGTTTTCACTTGGGTATTTGCTCAGAGGACACTGGCAAAGGTTGAGGAGTCTGGCCTGGAACCCATGTGGCCTCTCAATGCAAGAGACATTCTGTCAAACATTTCACATCTGGTTGATGTATCACTGCGGACTTTTTGATAACCTCTTTGCATCTATCAAATATATATTCTTTTACCTACAACGACAGGAGAGTATGAAAATCTCTCCTCTGGCTTGTTCAGTACCCATAATTTTGATATTTGACTGCCTGGCAGCTAGTGCATATTTTTGCAGAAGAATTGATTGTTTGGAAAAATACTATATATATCCTTTATAGTTACTTTTGTCCCAGGTACTACACTAGATTTCAATCAATTGCAAGCAACATGTTTCTAAGAAATTCTCTGGTGGTACATCCTCTGGATCCTCCTGTAGATAGGAGGTCTATTGATTGACATATTTACTTTTATTGGGATTTGAACACAAGAATCTATAGGACAAAGCGGTTCTCTATCCTGGGGAGCATGATCATAGGAATGAAGCAGAATGGCACCTCAATCTAGGCCGGCATGGAACATATTTCAAATTTTAAAATTCTTACTGAACAAAGAGTTACATGTACGCTTGGCTTTTATTATAGATGTGCCAAGAGCTTTTCCAGACATCTTCACTATTTTTGAGATAAAATTGACACCAGGAGACCTTATAGGTATTCCTGCTTCCCTTCAACACACCATTCAAAACACATTGTGTTAAATTCTCTCTTACATTGGACTGGGATAGTTTCATCAGAACATGTGAATCTTGCAATACTAAATTCTCCTTATCACTCAATTTAATCTCTTCTCAATTACCTTCGTGGCATTTTGTCAAACAGTTTAGTGCTTATAACCTTTTCAGTTTTTTGGGCATTTTAACTTCCTTGCATTCTGGGGTTTGGCCCTGAAATGCGATATGCATTTTAATTTGCAAGTCACACACAAATTCAACACAAAGTCTGTTAAAAATAAATTAAAAAATTAAAACTTTAACAAATAAATTTAATACATGAATATAAAAATTCTGATTAATAAAATTGAAATTTTAAATATTGGATTTAAAATTATAGTTTTCAAAAATATATTTGAACTTTCACATTCAGACTTTAAATATATATTTCAACAAATGTATATTGTGTTTTTACACTTAAAATATAAATCACAAATTTAAAAATATATATTTCAATATATTTATTTAAATCATAAATTTGAATATATATTTTAAACTTTCATAATTGAAATTGTGAGGTTTTTTGGTTTTACTAAATATTTTTAAAATTCTTGTTACAACAATTCACATAATTCTTGAAACCAACACATATGTCACAGCATGAGAAAGAGTCAAGGAGATAAAAATGTGACAAAAGTAAATGACAAAAATGATGTGATGATAAGAGTGATGAGACAACAAGATGCACTGCATCAAAGTGTGGCAAAATGTAACCAATGTGGCATGCTATGACCATATATGTCAAGTTGACAAAGCAAACAGAACACATAAATGTGACAAGCTATGATGCTAGGTGCAATGCTTAAAAAGACTGTGACAAAGCTTCATCAACAAATTAGTGGTTTAAACACCTGGTCAAGGTTTCATCAACATTTATTGAATTAAGTGCATTAGGATTAAACTGAGAGAAGGTATATTAGGATCTTGGAAAACCGCATTGAATAGAACAATAAATAAATAAATAAATGGAACAAAATGATAAATTTCATTCAAATTTGAAAGTTTCTAAACCTCAATAGATTTTTCAGTGAAATACAATCAACTACAAACAAATATAAGTAGAAAATTTGGATGAGAAGACAAACATTCATTCCCTTCAACATTTCACAAAATAAAATAAATAAATGTTTTTAAAAGGCAGGGCATCAAGATGGCCTTTCAGGTTCACCTCCTTTTTCCCTCCATTTATCTTGGAGCACTCTATCCTCATTCCTCGTGTTTTGAAAGAAATGCAAAATCTACAATTTTATAATTTCAAAGTATCCATGTATTTTCAATTCACCTCTCCAATAACCAAGTCACTTGATAGAAGTTTCTCAACCACATCACCTGCATTATTTATAATTAGTGCAGCTGGAACCAATAGTGCCTTCTATATAGTATCAACACCAAGTCTTTTCTCAATGACTCCCATGGCAATTACCTGACTGACAACAGTACAATTGAGAGTAGGGTTTGAATTATCAGCTATATTTCTAGATTTCAACATAGGTTTCCTTGTCACTGAATATGTTCCATCCTTTATGGCTGTCCAATCACTTTTGATTGATTGCAATTAGAATTTTACACATTAGGAAATACTCTTGGTTCTTACAATTGTAAAAACATTTAGGCTTCCTTTGATTTAAGTAATAGATAATCATTAATAACTTTACTAAATTGCCCACTGCTGCTCATTTGTTATTCGGATGCATAAGGTAATTTCATCCCTCATACCTTCTGTGGTAGCTTGACAAACCTGTTAAAACATATCTTGTTCAAACCTTTTACATTCTACAGGTTCCTATTTGATGACAAGGTTTGCGAGCCTTGCACCATTCTACCTCCTTGCAATCTTCCTGTGGCCTCAGACCAGGCCTATCAATAATGTAAATGGTGATTGTGAGTTTTCTCTTAGTACTATCTTGTGATTTGATATGTTTTGCGTATGTGTCTTGAATATTATCTATGTAATCCTTAAGAATTTTTTCCTTATCATACTTCTCCCTATCACTTTGACCTTTTAGGGAACTACTAGCAGCAAAAAATATATACTTAAATTACTTGGGATTGAATGGGTCATTCCAATAAATCAATCATGTGATATTATCATGCCTGATCTCCTTCCAGTTGTGGTCTGGAATTGGGCATTTTCGAATGGAAGCATTCTTCCCCATGTTAATGGTAATATCCTCTGGTTAATGCGATTCTTTAATTTACCCATCTTTGGATGCTCTCCTTGGCCACAGAACAACCCTGGTGGTTCAATTCTGAAGTTGCCAACCTTCTCTTTCACTCTACCTACAAAAACTCATGTATTTTTAATCTTCTTTAGCTTTTCTTCTTTTAAATGTTTATTTTCCTCTATAGTCATCTGTTCTTTCTTTCTCACTGAGATGCCACTCGTAAATTGGGGTAAAGTCAAAAACTTTAAACTTTTGGATGATATGCTTTTTCACCAGAACTCGTTTCCAATCACTCCCAAAGTTCTCTATGAATTTTTGCTTTGATGCATAGTTTATTTCTTTCATGACAACAAACATAGTGGCAACTTCCTCTTCATCAGAAGAAAGATCAATTGGCTTTCCATTGTAAAGCATATTAACCTCATTTGTCTTATAAGGCATGGGGAAAATTACTCCATTGTGCTCCAGATTGTGCTTACTTGTAATATCTCCTCTTCAAGATACAAGAATCCTTCTGTTTTGATCTCTGATCTTGAAATGGAAGCTTTGTTGGAATATACAGTAGTCTTTTGAACTGAGTGAGAAGACAGTACTGAAAATAATCTTTTGGAACTGGGGAGGTGAATGGGACATGCCTTTGAGATGTTACAGAAGATTTGTTATTTTGGGAGCATTACTCATGCCATCAATGTCATACCATACTTAACATGTAGTAGGTTCCTCAGTTCCCATGAAATGTGGCTTTGGCAAAAGAACATCTCGTCGAGCATTATTCTTATGCTATGATATCAAGGATCTTTGAAACATTTTGTTAAACAGTTCATAGACATTGTCTGCAAAGTAGCCATGAGTTTCTTCCTAGGTTTCACACATCTAAATTTTCCCAAACAGTTCCCAAGCCTCCTGCATTTTCAATTTACCTCTCCAATAACCAAGTCACTTGAAAGAAGTTTCTCAACCACTGCATCACCTACATTATTTACAATTGATGTATTTAGAACCAAAAGTGCCTTCTATATAATATTAGCACCAAATCTTTCCTTAGTGACTCCATTTACATTTACCTGATGGACAACTATACCATTGAGAGTAGGGTTCAGAATTATCAACTGCACTTCCATACTTCAAAATAGGTTTCCTTGTCACTAAATATGTTTCATCCTTTTTGGCTTTCCAAACCTTGCTTCTTTTGTTTGATTGCAATTGACATTTTGCACGTCAGATAACACTCTTGTTCTTACAGTTAAAAATAAATTATGTTTTCCTTCGATTTAAATAATATAAAATCATTAATAACTTTTTTAAATTGCCTATTGCTAGGTATATGTTGTTCAAATACATAATGCAATTTCATCCCTTATACCTTTTTTTAATAGATTAACAAGCTTATCCAATATGTTCAACCCTTTCATATTTTTCCTTCAATGCCTTTTTTTGATAAATTGACAAGCTTATCCAAACATATCTTGTTCAACCCTTTCATATTTTTCCTTCAATATACCATATACCCTATTTGAAGACAAAGTTTGTAGGCCTTGCACCCTCAAACTTTAAGGCCTATCAATAAGGTAAATGATCATTACAATTTGTCGCTTAGTACTCCCTTGTAATTTGAAATGTTTTGTGTACGTGTCTCAAAGATTATCTATTATCCATGTAGTCCTTAATCTTTTTTGCCTTCTCATACTATTCTTGTCACTCTAACCTTTTAGATAACTACTATGCATAATATACATGAATTCCTTGGGATTGATTGGGTTATTCCAATAAGCCGACCATGTGATAGTATTATCATGCCTGATCTCCTTCCAGCTGTGGCCTGGAATTGGACATTTTAGAATAGAATCATTCTTCCCAATGTTAGTAGTAATATCTTCTAGCTTAATGCACTTCAATTTACCCATTTTTGGATGCTCTCCTTGGCCACAAAACAAACTTGGGGTTTAATTTAGAAGTTGTCAACCTTCTCTTTCACTCCATCCACAACAATCCACATGTATTTTTCCTCTTGTTTTATCTTTTCCTCTTTGTACTATTTCAACTCTTTGGTCATCTATTTCTTTCCTTTCTTTTTCACTGAGATGCCATTCATAAATTGACATAAGTCAAAAATTCAAGCTTTTGGATGATACGTTTCGTCCCCAAAACTTTTTGCAATCACTCCAAAAAATCTCTATGAACTATGTCTTCGATGCACAATCTGTGTCTTTCATGACAACAAACATAGTGGCAACGTCATCTACATCAGAAGAAAGATTAACTGGATTTCCATTGTAAAGAACTTTAAACCCCTATGTGGATTATACAACACTTTTTCGAACTGGGTGAGATAAAACTACTTGAAAAGAATATTTTGGAACTGGGGAGGTGAATGGGACATGCCTTTGAGACATAACCGAAGATATGTTATTCTGGGAGCATTACTCGTGCCATCAATTTATATCATACTTTACATGTAGGAGGCTCCTGAGTTCCCATGAAATGCGGCCTGGGGCAAAGGACATCTCCTTGAGCATTAATCTTAAGCTATGATATCAAGGATCATTGAAACATTTTGTCAAATAGTTTGTAAAGCTTCTCTGTAATTTTCCCAAAGAGTTCCCAATCCTTCTCCGTGCTTCCATGTTTGGATGCATGTCTGCCAGGGCATTTACAACGAGAGTAGATGACCATAATCTACTTTAATGGATGCCTATAACCAGATTCTAAGTTTTCACTTGGGTGTAGGCTCAGAAGACACAGTCAAAGGTTGAGGAGTCTAGCCTGGAACCTACGTGGCCTCTCAATCCAAGAGACATTCTGTCAAACATTTCACATCTGGTTAATGTATCACTGTGGACTTTTCTTCTCTATTTCCCTTTTTGATAACCTTACCTACAATGACAGATGAGTATGAAAATCTCTCCTCTGGCTTGTTCAATACCCATAATTTTCATATAAGACAGCCTGGCAGCTAGTGCTTATTTTTGCAGAAGAATTGATTGCTTGGAAAATACTATATATACCCTTTATAGTTACTTTTGTCCCAGGTACCATACTAGATTTCAATCAATTGCAAGCAACATGTTTCTAAGAAATTCTCTGGTGGTACATCCTCTGGATCCTTCTATAGAGTGAAGGTCTATTGATTGACATATTTACTTTTATGGGGAATTTCAACACAAGAATCTATAGGAGAAAGCCCTTCTCTAGCCTGAGGAACATGATCATAGGAATGAAGCACAGTGGCACCTCAATCTAGGCCGGCATGGAACGTATTTCAAATTTTACAATTCTTACCGAGCAAAGAGTTACATGTACGCTTGGCTTTTATTATAGATGTGCCAAGAGCTTTTCCAGAGATCTTCACTATTTTTAAGATAAAATTGACACCAGGAGACCTTATAGGTATTCCTGCTTCCCTTCAACACACCATTCAAAACACATTGTGTTAAATTCTCTCTGACATTGTACTGGGATAGTTTCATCAGAACATGTGAATCTTGCAATACTAAATTCTCCTTATCACTCAATTTATTCTCTCCTCAATTTCCTTTGTGGCATTTAGTCAAACAGTTTAGTGCTTGTAACCTTTTCAGATTTTTAGGTATTTCAACTTGCATTCTGGGGTTTGGCCCTGAAATGCGATTTGCATTTTACTTTGCAAGTCACACACAAATTCAACACAAAGTCTGTTAAAAATAAATTAAAAAATTAAAACTTTAACAAATAAATTTAATACATGAATATAAAATTCTGATTAATAAAATTGAAATTTTAAATATTGGATTTAAAATTATAGTTTTAAAAATATATTTGAATTTTCACATTCAGACTTTAAATATATATTTCAACAAATGTATGTCGTGTTTTTACACTGAAAATATAAATCACAAATTTAAAAATATATATTTCAATATATTTATTTAAATCATAAATTTGAATATATATTTTAAACTTTCATAATTGAAATTTTGAGATTTTTTGGTTTTTACTAAATATTTTTAAAATTCTTGTTACAACAATTCACATAATTCTTGAAACCAACACATATGCCACAGCATGAGAAAGAGTCAAGGAGACAAAAATGTGGCAAAAGTAAATGACAAAAATGATGTGATGATAGAGTGATGAGACAACAAGGTGCACTGCATCAAAGTGTGACAAAATGTAACCAATGTGGCATGCCATGACCATATATGTCAAATTGACAAAACAAACAAAACACAAGCTATGATGCTAGGTGTAATGCTTAAAAAGATTGTGACAAAGTTTCATCAACAAATTAGTGGTTTAAACACCTGGTCAAGGTTTCATCAACATTTATTGAATTAAGTGCATAAGTTTAAACTGAGAGAAAGGTATATTAGGATCTTGGAAAGCCGCATCAAATAGAACAATAAATAAATAAATAAATGGAACAAAATGATAAATTTCATTCAAATTTGAAAGTTTCTAAACCTCAATAGATTTTTCTGTGAAATACAATCAACCACAAACAAATATAAGTAGAAAATTTGGATGAGAAGACAAACATTCATTCCCTTCAACATTTCACAAAATAAAATAAATAAATGCTTTTAAAAGGCAGGGCATAAAGATGGCCTTTCAGGTTCACCTCCTTTTTCCCTCCATTTATCTTGGAGCACTCTATCCTCATTCCTCGTGTTTTGAAAGAAATACAAAATCTACAATTTTACAATTTCAAAGTATCCATGTATTTTCAATTTACCTCTCCAATAACCAAGTCACTTGATAGAAGTTTCTCAACCACATCACCTGCATTATTTATAATTAATGCAGCTGGAGCCAATAGTGCCTTCTATATAGTATCAACACCAAGTCTTTTCTCAATGACTCCCATGGCAATTACCTGACTGACAACAGTACAATTGAGAGTAGGGTTTGAATTATCAACTATATTTCTAGATTTCAACATAGGTTTCCTTGTCACTGAATATGTTCCATCCTTTCTGGCTTTCCAATCACTTTTTATTGATTGCAATTGGCATTTTACACATTAGGAAATACTCTTGGTTCTTACAATTGCGAAAACATTTAGGCTTCCTTTGATTTAAGTAATAGATAATCATTAATAACTTTACTAAATTGCCCACTGCTGCTCATTTGTTATTCGGATGCATAAGGTAATTTCATCCCTCATACCTTCTGTGGTAGCTTGACAAACCTGTTCAACCCTTTTACATTCTTCCTTCAATGTGCCCTGTTTGATGATGAGGTTTGTGAGCCTTGCACTATTTTACCTCCTAGCAATCTTCCTGTGGCCTCAGAGCAGGCCTATCAGTAAGGTAAGAGGTGATTGCAATTTTTCTCTTAGTACCATCTTCTGATTTGAAATTTTTATGTATGTGTCTTGAATATTATCTATGTAATCCTTAAGAATTTTTTCCTTTTCATACTTCTCCCTATCACTTTGACCTTTTAGAGAACTACTAGCAGCTAAAAATACATACTTAAATTCCTTGGGACTGAATTGGTCATTCCAATAAGCCAGTCATGTGACATTATTATCATGCCTTATCTCGTTCCAATTATGGTGTGGAATTGGATTTTGTGGAATGGAAGCATTCTTCCCAATGTTAATAGTAATATACTCTGGTTAATGAGTTCTATAATTTACCCATCTTTGGAGGCTCTACTTGGCCACAGAACAACCCTGGTGGTTCAATTCTGAAGTTGCCAACCTTCTCTTTCACTCTACCTACAAAAACTCATGTATTTTTACTCTTCTTTTAGCTTTTCTTCCTTTAAATGTTTATTTTCCTCTATAGTCATCTGTTATTTCTTTCTCACTGAGATGCCACTCGTAAATTGGGGTAAAGTCAAAAACTTTAAACTTTTGGATGATATGTTTTTTCACCAGAACTTGTTTCCAATCACTCCCAAAGTTCTCCATGAATTTTTGCTTTGATGCATAATTTATTTCTTTCATGACAACAAACATAGTGGCAACTTCCTCTTCATCATAAGAAAGATCAGCTGGCTTTCCATTGTAAAGCATATTAACCTCATGTGTCTTATAAGGCATGGGGAAAATTAGTCCATTGTGCTCCAGATTGTGCTTACTTGTAATATCTCTGATCTTGAAATGGAAGCTTTGTTGGAATATACAGTAGTCTTTTGAACTGAGTGAGAAGACATTACTGAAAATAATCTTTTGGAACTGGGGAGGTGAATGGGACATGCCTTTGAGATGTTACAGAAGATTTGTTATTTTGGCACCATTAATCATGCCATCCATGTCATACCATACTTTACATGTAGTAGGTTCCTCAGTTCCCATGAAATGCGGCTTTGGCAAAAGGACATCTCGTTGAGCATTCTTCTTATGCTATGACATCAAGGATCTTTGAAACATTTTGTCAAACAATTCGTAGACATTGTCTGCAAAGTAGCCATGAATTTCTTCTTAGGTTTCACACATCTATATTTGTCCAAACAGTTCCCAAGCCTCCTCTATGTTTCCATGTTTTGCATACACGTCCGCCAAGGCATTTACAATGATAATATATGACCAAAATCTACTTTAATGGATGACTACAACCAGATGCAAACCTTTGACTGGACCGCTCGCAATTGTTGTGGAGTCTGGCATGGAACCTATGTGTTCTCTCAATCCAATAGAAATTTTATCAGCCATTCCGGGTTTGGTCGGTGTATTACCACAGCCTGTTCTTCCCCATTTCCTTTTTCTATGACCTCTTTGCATCCATCGAATATATGGAACATATTTCACAGTTTATAATATGTAGCCTTGGCCTTATTTTAGATCCTCCAATGACTATTCCAGAGATCATCACCATTTTTGAGATAAACTCGACACCAAAAGGCCTTATACATGTATTCTTGGTTCTCTTCAACACACCATTTAAAACATCATGTGTTTAATTCTCTCTAACATTGGACTGGGATGGTTTCATCACAACATGTAAATCTCGCAGTGCTGAATTCCATTTTACTCTCCTCATTCTCCTTTGTGGCATTTTGTCAAATAGTTCAGCGCTCACAACCTTTCTTCATATTGTAAGGCATTTTAATTTCCTTGGATTTTTGCTTGCGAATCCAACAAATTTAACATGAAGTCTGCATAAAAATAGCACTTAGCAATTTTGGAGGTGCAAGGATACACTGATAAGAAATTTTAAAAAATATTATCTGAAATATATGCATGCAGATTTAAAACATAAAGCATTGCAATTGAAAAAGGAAATTTGCCATTCAATTGAAAAAAATCACTGCAAACAAAAATAGAATGTTCCTCTCTAGTTGGAAAATCAATATTCATCTGGGTTTTACATGACGAGCAAGATTTTAGCGGTTTTCACTTGATATTTTGGTCCCATCTAGTTGGAAATCAATATTCGTCCAACTTTTACATGACAAGCAAGATTTTAGCCGTTTGACTCAATAGGTTTTATGTAGGCATGAGACTTGTTTTAGGCTCAAATATCACACTATATGTAGCCTATTGACTAATAAAGTAAGACATTATAATCTTAACAATTAAATTTAACTCATGAAGTAAAATATTTTCATTGATAAAACTAAAATTTTAAATATTGGATTTAAAATTATAATTTTGAAAGTATATATTTCAATTAAAATATTTTAAATTTTCACATTCAAATTTTAAATGAAAATATCAATCAATCTTTGTGTGTGTGTGTGTGTGTTATTTAGGAAAAAGAGATATATGGTCTAAATCACACTTTCTCCTACATATTGGAAGGAACCAAAATCGATCACATACATCCACTTGGTTTCGAACCTTAATGGAAGAGCCATAATGGTGGATTAGGGTTTTGGTTCTTTCTTTAGGGAAAATGGGAATTTGAGGTTGATTTAGAACTAATTTGATTTGATGATGCAAATGTATGTCTAAGTCAACTATGAAGCTACATCAAATTGATGTAAGTACAAAAAATTACAAACTGAAAAATAAAAATTGACAACAAAATAATAGTGTAGTGACAGAGGAACCTGACATATAAATTTGGGCTCAAATTAACTAGATAGGGGTGCTAGCACCCCAAACTAGGAAGTGCAAATCTCAAGAATCAACAAATAGCTCTCATATGGTCTCAATCTATAGGTTCTTCCTTTTTGGACTTAGCTTCGAAACTTTGTATGTTGATGATTAGCTTCACTTGCCATAATTTGTTGACATAGCAGGCTTGAATGCTTGATCTTATAATTAGGTCTTCAATCTTCTCTCAAATCCACCTTAGATTTGTCACCTACACACAAGAGAGGGGAGAAAAGGTTGTGTCATATAGGGGCTTGCCTAAGTCAAACCCCATTTTGGTGTTTCCACCTCCACAACAGCTATGATGATGTTGTTAGAGCACCAAATCTGCACCCTATTTGCTAAGCTTTTAAACTACACTTAGCAGATTTGGACTAACATGGGATTGCTTGCAGGTTGTGGGTGACCTGTTTGAAAACAAACCTCTAGTGATAAGGGTTGGCTTCCCCTTTTGATGTCACCTAACTACTTGATATTCTGAGATAAGGGTAAGAGTTTGCATAAACTAAACTTGATACTGAAAATAAACTAAGGTGATACACCAAAAAAACTTAGACCTGCTAATAGCTATGCACACTCACATTAATATTTCAAAGCTAAGTCACACAATTTCCTATCCAATGCAGTTCACATCAATAATTTATAAAGAGGTCTATAATAGTGTTTTTAAAAGGAAAAGACAGATTTCACAATCAATAACACTACTAAACAACATAGTTTATAACTTGTAAACATACATTTTATGCCAAATGGATGCATGAAACATGGGACAAGTTGTAAGGAAAATGACTTTTCACAAAACAGAATGATCAACCATTAATGACACGCCACAAAACATGAAGAGAAAAGGTAAAAATACTCCAATCTATTAAATCAAAGTGCTTACTATATATTAGGTCTATTTGAGTTACAATGCAACTTCATGAAAAATAACTCCAAGAGAGTAGCTATCCTCCTGCTGAAAAAAAGAAAGAACTCCTCAAAATGTTCAAAATGAACACTGCTAAAAAAAGAAAGAACTCCTCAAAATGTTCAAAATGAACATACTTAACCAACACCCACCAAAACCTCCAACACATGTCCTTCTAGAAGATTATGGTCGGATAAAACAAAAAAGGCCCCAAAAGAATCTTCTAGAAGTCTCTAAAATGCCTTCTACATGGAGAAAAAACAAGCTAAGTCAATAGCCATCCCAAAAGTGTGACAAAAATACCTCCAAATGGCCTCATTTCCACCAAAATAGTATAAATAGTATCTCACACTTCCCACACCTCTGCAAATCATCATTGGTCATATTTCAACATTTGACCACATTCCCAATCATGCAATATGTGTGTTTTTTGAAACACATGGCTTTTAAAGCATTAAATATAGTGATTTATAAAACATCAATTAACAAATCACTTTACAATTAGGCTCAAATCAAAGGGCCCCACCATTTTCCTATGTTACATTTGCACTAAAGGCACAATAAAAGTGATTTTCAAATCACTTACATGATATCTTCAAATATGGAATAAAATGTAACATGTAATGTTATGGCAAAAAGCTTTCAAAAGCTTCTAAGGCACTTTGACTATCAACTTACCATATTCTGCACTCTTCCCACACATGTCATATTCATTGGCTTGCAAAGGCATATAGTATCAATAGCACTTGGCCAATAAGGCCGACCTCCAAGACTCTTGAAAAGCAAATTCCACCTTGCATGGCATTGGGCAAACAAGGCATTACACATAGGTCACATGGCATCCACATATTGCATTGCACACTTAGCATATAAGTCAAAATAGGGAAGAAATCCCTAAGGCATAAAATGCCTAAGTGATAACATATGATGTAAAGTGAAGACTTAGCAAAAATTAAAAGTTGGGAAGTTTGAAAGGCAACAAATGCCTAAGGAAATAACATGTGATTTTTGGCCCCCATTTGCATTTAACACATGCCTCAAATTTTTAAAACATGGGACAAAATTCCCGTTGGCACTCAAGGGTCAAACCCTAATGATAATGCCCAAAATGATGAAAAACATCATCATTTGGTCTTCGCATGTTCTGGAGAATGTTGCTCTGTCGCCATTAGGGTTTGCGGAACACATGAAAAATGATGATTTCACACTGGCACTCAGTTGAGCCTTTAAATTTCTTGCTTAAAAACACCATGGAAGTTCAGGTACATGTGTATTTTGGCATAAACTTGCATTTTATCACACTTTTGAGGCCGTTTTTTGACTCACAGGCTGCAGCTATGAAGCATTTTGATGAACCTTTGCTTCATTTTCTTGTTTTTTTTTGTTGCTCTTGATTTGACAGCTGCCATGAGAAGCTTGTATGAAGCTTGACAGGAAATCTTGAGTGGCAAAACTTTGCACATATCACTGCTCGAGCTCGGGTAAGCTCCCAGCCGACCTTGCATTGTCTTCATTCTCCTGTATTGAGCAAGAAAAGCTTGAATGGAAGCTTTTAAATGTCTCATTTTTCTTTACATCTCTATGAAATTGTTTGGAAATGCTTCATTATTCTACAAATTTGAATAAACCCAATGTATTTATGTTGTTTTTCATGAAAATAATGGCTCACTGGCTGCGGCTATGAACATAAAAATGTGTCTTTCATGTTCATTTCTAAAAAAAAACTCTTGTTGTCTTTTGGTTTCCTTCTTGTATTTCACAAACATTGATAAATGTAGACAACCCATATGGGTTTCTAGAATATAGGAAAAGAGAGAACCAAATGTGGCTCGACCTCCATTTTGCAAACTGGGTCTTCTTGCATCCATGATTTCCTGTCTTATTTCTGCATTTTGAGAAAAAACCCCTACTTGGGTTTCTTGTAGCATTCATTTTTGTTGAACTCCTTAACTGTTTATAAAGAACCCAAATGGGTCACTAGATTTTTGTACAAAGCTCAGATTTGTTGCGAAATATAGATGATTTTTGCAAGTTCATTTCACTTTTTCTGTAGAATATAAAAATGTGGCTCCATTTTGTGTGATAAAACCGTGCAAGGTTATAATAAGAACGAGACTCCATGGGGGGGGGTCACCAGTTGAAACAAAAGCTTCCTTTGTTCATTTGGTAATGTGCTTGCCACGGGTTTAATCATTCTTCACTTGAACACCATTCTTTCTTTACTTAAGCACAAACCTTTACCTAAGAGCTTTGTGTAGTCTGTAATTATGATTGCCTACTGGTTATCTCTGTCTTTGTTCCATCAGACGATGCTGCCCAGGTGAAAAGTAAAATAAAATGGTTTGCTAAATGATTCAATTCCATTGCACAACACGGGTATAAGCTCATAGTTCTTTCATCTTTTCCATTCTTACTACTCTTTTCACTAACTTGTACAACCATAGACCTGTCTTGGCAAGGCTTTTATGCACTCATCATTACATAGTTTGATTATCACATCATGAGATAAAAGCATCAAATATCATATGCTTTACCACTTCATATTCTTACTGTTATGATGCCATGTTTTATTCTCCATAGTAATGATTTTCACTTAATATCCATAGCTTAAAATCTTTCAATGTGTTTCAGCAAGAAAATATTCATAGCAAAGTGTATTTGAAAGATGCAAAAAACAGGAAATGTATGACTCTTCCATACCTACACTGTTCTTGGCATTCATGAAGTGGCTGCTTTCTTTTAGAAGGATTACAATTGTGTTGCTCTGTCTTTCATGGAATCTCCTCTTGATTGCTAGTGTCTCTTCTTACTATAGTGCTTGATATGTGCATTAAGAAAAAACTTCTTCCCTTATCACCACTAGCTGCTTCTACCTGGTTACTCCTCATGACTTGAAGAAAGGCATAGTTGTTCTCTTTCATTGATGATAAACTGTCCTATCTTTAAGTGGTTGCTCCTCTTTAAAAGTATTGGAATAGTTTGTGATCATGGCTCAGTAATTCATAAAAGTGTATCATTATACTCCATCAAGAAAATCATCTTGAAACCTAGTCTACTGGCAACCCTCCTTACTTTGTGATGCTTAGTCATGTTATATAATTGTGCACGGGCCTTCTAGACTATCCTTAATGCCAGGACAACATTCTTTGTACTGTCCTCACATTCATCTAACTGTACCCCCTTCATGCAATCTTCTTAAAGCATCTTTACTATCATATGGAAGAGTCATTATCATTGACACTGACCATAGGATTGTGTAAGTGGTGAATTGATTTTTTGTTGATGGGCATCCTCAACATGGTATGTTGTCATTGCTCTTGATATTAGCTTGCTTTCACCACCGTGTTTGTTTCCTTCTTGCATCAAAATGGCAACCTCCATCAAGTAAGTGTACAATGAGAAACCATCATATGAGGGTTCCATTGTTGTCATAAACCTCTTATAATGACATACTCATGATATGTAGATATCTATGTCAACTAGAGCTGATGTTTCTTGAATGTCTTTGCCTTTTTCCTTTCCTCAAACCATCATATGTTGATTGTTAGCTAGAAAACCTATTTGTCTAATGTTTGGTTGAGAAGGCCTTGAATAAAGCCTTGTGCAACTTGAGCTTGTCTCTTGGCATTCCTTTCTTTGACATTGGTATCATTCACTTATGCATGGGCAACTGGAGTTTTGCTGCCTTCTTTTAGCATGCAATCATGATCCATATTGGATCAATCATGATAACCAAAACCCTTGCATGAAAGGTCATGAGCATATCCACTTGTGTTGTCCTTGAATTGACATGTAACATACATTTATGATTATTGTCCTTATGCACTTGTACCATGACATTGATTCAACCATTGTTCTTGCTCATGTCATGTGTAATAAATACTCACAATTTCCTCATTGTAACTTTATTGGACAACCACTTGTCACATATGTGGGTGACTTAACAGGTCACCTTCCTATGTGATGTGTGACTGCCCAATAGGGTTATGGTGAGAGGGGCTTGACGACAACTTGAAATGCTTCCTCATTGTTTAAAAGATGCATAATTGAACTTGATGCATCTATGAAGACAAAAGATGCATAATTGAACTTGATGCATTTGTGAAGACACTTGATGCATCTCCAAAATCACTTCCTTTTATAAAAAGGATCAAGGGTCCACTTAAGAAGATTGAAAGACATATCAACACAGTATGTTGCATCTTTTGAATCTAATAATGAAATTTGATCAACTGGTGTGATTCCATATTGATTTAATGCATTGATAAGAGATAAATCTTTGATCAAGTTGCTCAATTTCCTTTTCTTTCAAATCATATTGAGCTCTACCCTTGTGGGAGCCACATTTACCCCACATGTATTTGATCTGATAATGAAACAATAATCAGACTTGTCCTAAATCTGTACATGAAGCAAATAGTTAGAAAATAATTGCATATGTTTGATGTTTTTGTTCAATGCACTTATGGATCAGTTTATACATGCATAGATAGGTGTGTATGTAAGGATTGCATCATTCATTGCTTAGAGCCTCGCTCTAACACCATGTTTTCTTCAGATGCAAGGTGAGGAGGGCTACGGAGCTGGGAGGGACACAAGTGTTTCGGGGCAGCAGTAACATGATAACGGGTGACTTGTAACCAGTCATTCATAGGAAATGACTGGTTCCATTCTTACATGCACATTCTCTTTTGTTTCATTCTACTTATTCATGTATGAGTTGTTTCATATTTTCATTGAATAAGAGAGCTATTCCTTTGGCTTGTGAGGGACATGTACATTTCAAGATTATCAATAAAAGACTACATTTGTATATCTATGGTTCTCTTTCTCATTTGTTGTAATACAACATTGAAATGACAAAATGTAATCTGCTTATTTTGACAATCACTCCTTTATGCGTATTGAAACTAGCAGTTTTATGGTTTATCTTTAAATATTTAAACAACATGAAAGGAACAAACACTAGGTTACTTGATTTCAGCTGAAGGCTAAAAATCAGGTAACAGATGTAAAGAGTGCTTACCCTCAATTGGGTAGAGGCAAAATGGATAAACACAAGTGATAAATGAAAAGTGTTGCAGCTTACCACTTAAATCTACTTTCCTTGATGGGCTAAAGTCATTGTAATCATCTCATACAAGGATAATTGGTTGCTTGATTGAAGGCCTTGCATGTGTTAGTATTCACAAAATAAATGAACATATAACATAAGAAAACTCACATGAAAATTTGATGCATTGCCATCACGAATCTTGATTGATAATAAATGTTGTACAAGCTCTACTTATTTTGTTCTTGACCACTTTTTGGATGCACAATTAGAATTTAAATTTCCTAGGTTTTGCATTAGATTGCTTAGGATTTCAAATGGTGAAAAAGACAGTTTGTATTTATATGAAATTATTCGTTTTCTCATAAAATTAATTATCAAAATTCGACAAATGAATTTAAATTTATAATTGTTAAAATATCGACAACAATATATTTAAATTGGGGTCAAATAGGCCGGAAAAGGGAAGTGGTGCCCTAGTCTAAACCAATTTTGGGTCTTTTAATGTCGTTAGATAAATATTAACTAATAACTTTCAATTTAATTATGATTTTCCAAAGATGACCATAAAACGGGCAATTTAAGAGCACAATTAGGTTCAATCACATAGGGGGAGATAATCCTATTATGAAACTATCACAAGTGACAATTTATGATGCTACATTTAGCCTCCACTTTAGTGAGAGTATGAACAATTCATACTCATGCTCGTGCACTAAAGTAAGGATAAGCCAAGAAGAGTTCATTTATTCAAACATTGGAGCGGTAGGATGACACTGAATCTAGGGCATGTGTTAGCTCCTAGGCTTAAGATCCTATGGCACAAAAATGTAAAGAAAAAGGAACACACACACATGAGGTTCAATGCAACATGACAAACACAAAACTAACATAATGCAAACACTACACAATGCAAGTTACACCATACAAACACAATGTAAAACACAATTTACAAACACGCAAAGGGGGGTATGGCAATCATGGACTAGAAAGATTGAACATATAATTCTTACTAGGATCTATACCCAAGGCATCCATGAATCACAATGCTTCCAAAGTCCGATATTTTCTAGGTGACCCATGAATGAAAGCATCATAGGCTAGTGAAGTCCAATATTCACTAAGTGAGCATGATAAGAAACAACACATGCTAGTTCAATATTCACTAGGTGAGTTTCTGCAACAATAGAAAATGAAAACACACAAGTGCACTAGTGAAGTTTGATATTCACTAGATGAGTTTCCATGTCAACCATACTAAGAATTATAATTTCTCAATAACTTTGATAAAGTTCTATAAAATATGGTCAATATGCCAAAAACACATCACAAATTTTAATGCATGTGAACAAAGAGAAACACATATTGGAATGTATGCCCCCACCTTAAATTAATTGTTAACACCTACTAGGAGCAATTGCCTTTAAGGTAGAATTATATGATATTTGCAACATGATAGATCATGAGATCTTATTGGGAAACCCTATGCCACATGATATGTTCCTAACGAAGTTGATTCATGACAAGGGGTTCCCCCAAAACAAAGCCGCACAATTAACAAGATAAAAGTAGCACATAAGAGATCCACAAATATGGGGTCAGTATAGATGAGAGATCATGTATAATATGATCATGCTCATAATTGACACCATTCCCCAAATAATTGTGGAACTACAAACAAAATGGAGGAATGACACATTAAAACACCATAAAATATTTTTGGGTCAACATGGAAGAGACCTAAATGTCTCAATGCTTTTCATTGTTCCCAAAAGGAACAAATAAAATACGTTCACAACATAAGGATGAATGAAGATACAAATAGAGAATGTTGTGATAGATTCATTTTATTTGTAACCTTGTGCCAAAAAAAATAACAAGGGTCATCCAAAGAAAACTAGCAAACACAAAGACATGCCAAGCAACACATTATAGGGAGATTGCATTACATGCAAGCAAAAAACATAAAAACACAAATGGGTACTACACAAGTGAGCCGATCTATAGAAAATCATTTGCATCCCAATCTTGCTGATCATAAATGGAAGGTGGAAAATAGAATAAAGGAACTAAGGTGCAAGTGTGGTACAACGATAAGTATTGGGTTCAACACATGGTGGGTAACTTGGATTAGGAGGATCATCATGGTTGCCCCCATTTAGATTCGCTGATTTTGTAAACATAAGATATAATTCATTATGATCTTCATGTTGTTTTTATGTTTTATCTTCTAACTCACTATCAGAGTGTATCACACTAGGTTGCATATTAGTGCTATTGGCATGATTGCAAGAACTATTATCCATGCTTGTAAATAATGTGCTCTTTATTATTTTGTTTTGGATTCATTTTAAATTCTCTCATCATCATATTCCATTATTTTTCTCTTGTTCTTGTTTTTGTCAATGGACCCTTGATCTATTGACAAAGTTGAATGGTTCTTAGTGAGCCCAGCAAGGATCAAGTCCTGTGACTAATATCTCTAACTGAATTCAGAGAAGATTTAACTATCATGAAACCAACTATGTAACTAAATCAATTTTAACAAAGTTACTAAAACTGAGTTCCAAAATTATTTTTCAAGCTTAAGATCTTAAACAATTTACATTGAAAAGAAAGCCTAACAATTTCTCTAATAAAGAAAACTCTGAGGAGCAAAAACCCATTGGTTGAATTCATCAGAATCAAAATACTATCATTAAACTGTTCTGTTATTTGGCTTGAAAATTGATTACGGTGACTGTAAACAATGGACGAAAAGAAGCAAAAACAGAGACAAATTCCTGTCCCTACTTTCTATGTCAAAATCTTCCATGGTCGCTTCTTTCTATTTCAAACTGTTGGACTAGGCAGTGTCCATGAGATAGTCTGAGCAGTGAAGACTCTTGTACCCACAGGCGACCTACAGTAAGGCTCTGAACCATTCACATAAACACTAGAGGAGAAACATGCAACTGTCAGCTTCTGCCTGGGAGAACAAACAATTTCCTTCCTAATTTCCTTTCCCACATGCTCATCTTCTTCTTTTATTTTTCTTTCAATATGATATGACATAATGTTTCAAATAAAAGAGTTTTATTTGTTTTTTTAAAATTGATGTATATGTGTTTTTTTAAATAATAATATTGATTGTTGTGAATTAACACATCTAACTCTTAAGATCAAAGAAGTACTAATTTAGATGTCTGCACACTTAAATACAAGTATGTAAGAAACCTTTTTAGAACATCAAATTCTAATATAATAAAAAAACTAAATCAAAGATTTTATAGAAATCCGTTAGAATGAGATGGCGGTGACAAGATCCATTGTCTCTCCATTTAACATTCAGTTAATTTATCAAAATAAAAATGCAAAGATTATGTCTAAAGGTGGCTTAGGGTGGGGTCCCATGGAGGGGGTTTCCTGAAAACTTTCAATGGGTGTTGCTGAGAAATTTTAGGAAGTTTTTAAAGGTGGTGACCCCATGAACTTAGTAGAGCAATTCAGCTTAAAATATTAAGCCCCAGATTTTAAGGAAGCTGGTGGTCTCATCAACTTATTTACTGTGGAGTTCAGCTTAAAATTTAAGTTTTGGAATTTAAGGAAGCTTAAAAGTTGAGATGATTTACAAATGGCAAATAAAATTGCTAAACTGTAGGAGCAATCTCCAGCTCCACCCCATTTTCACCCCTCAAATCTGCAGTCCTAAAAGGTAGGAGCTGCTATTCTTCAGGAAAAGATTCCAAATAATCTTGTAGCAAATTTTTTATCAATCCATGAGACCCCCTGTTCCTTAAAAATAGACCCTACAGCCCCCTCATGGGACCCCACCCTTAACCTACTTCTACTAGATGACCATGAGCAAGTCCAATGATGAACACTAGTTCAACTAGCTTCCACTCAAGGACTATAAGCAAGGAAACCAAATATACATGTATCCAAAACAAAGAATGTTCTCTGAGTTAAGCTATGATAAAGAAAGTCAAAAAATACTTCTATTTAATAAAAGACAACAAAAAAATACAACCAAGATAAACCCTTTTCTTAAAGAGAACAATCTTAACTATTAACTAAATTAGACAATACAAATAACCAAATAGTTAACATTTTAGGCCCCACACTCATTTTTTTATCTTAACCATTAAAACCACAACAAATAACACTTAAATAACATATTAATACTCCATAAACTTTTAATAAATTAGAAAAAAGTATTAAATTTTTTTTTTTTTTTTATAAATAAGTTCTATTTGATCTTTTATTAACATTATATAATAGAAGAGAAAAGAAACCTCAGGTCTGAAAAATACAACATCAACATTGAAACAAGACAAAATTCAAAACAATGTCAACAAACATAATAATAGAAAGTAGAATATGGATTCATTTTATATTCTCACATCATCATATTCTATTAATTAATACAATTGCTTTCACTTTTGCTGAACCCTAGAAGAATATGGATTCATTTTATATTCTCTCATCACCATATTCTATTAATTAATACACTTGCTCTCACTTTTACTGAATTCTAGAAGAAAAATTAGTAACTGTTTTGATTTAATTAAAAATAAAATAAAATCAACTGTGTAATTAAATCAATTTTAAAAAAGTACTAAAATTGTGCAGCGTTATCAGTACATGAAAAAAGTTTATCCTTACGGGTACATGAAAAAAGTTTACCCTACACACTGCAGTTTATAAGGAGTGCCTCATTCCTACAGTCTTTAAAAAAAAAAAAAAAAAATTAACTAAAACTGAGTGCCATATTTGTTACAAGTCTGAAACAATGTACATAGAAAAGAAAGCCTAACAATTTATTCCATAAAGAAAACTCTGAGGAGCAAAAACTCATTGGTTGGATTCATCAGAATGAAAATACAATCATTAAATTGTTCTGGTATGTAGCTTGCAAATTGATTACATTGACTCTAAACAATAAACCAGAAGCAGCTAAAATAGAGATAAATTCCTATCCCTCCTTTCTATTTCAAACTGGTGGACTAGAAAATGTACATGAGATAGTCTGAGCAGTAGAGACTCTTGTACCCAAAGGCGACTTACAGTAAGGCTCTGAACCATTAACATAAACACTAGAAGAGAAACATGCAACTGTCAACTTCTGCCTGGGACAACAAACAATTTCCATCCTAACTTCCTTTCCGACATGCTCATCTTCTTCTTTTATTTTGACCACCTGACTGTGAAGAAACGGCCTGACAGCATCCAATGAATTCATGGAGCAGCTGTCCATAGTGACAAAAAGTTCTAAAAATCCCCTGCAACCTTCAAACAGTCAAATAAGAAACCAAAAGCTAAAAGCCAAAAGGTTCAAAATAACCCAATGGAAGACACAGCCAATTTGTTTGTCAGAGTTTGGAGTAATCTTATAAAGGAATCATCCGGTATATGTCGGTGTAGATCCCTAATTTTTTTGGGGGGTAAACCTAATTTGACTGGAGAATGCGGTCTACATGTAGAAATATGTTTGAAAGGGAGTTTATGACCGGAGAATGCAGTCTAAACATGGCGGCTTTTTAAATGTGAAACATGCTGCGCGCAAGAAATGGATAACGAACGTTCTGTAAGAGAGACAGGTGGCTCCATTACCGGAAATTTAGCCTTTTTAGTGGTCTTCACAGAGGTCTTCTGAGCCTTTGATTGCGACGGCTAAATGGAGAATTTGATTTGCACATAACTTCTAAGTATCGGCTTTAAGAATGGCGAAGACAACGGTTAGTTGATAACGCCAATTTGTTGCAGACCATTCAAAAGCCAGCTGTTCGTAGACAATAATAGCTGTTATAATTAAAGAAAGGGAAAGAAAAACAGTAAAACTGCAGTTTTATCAAATTACTGGCGGCTTGTAAGGACGATAAAATAAAACGTGTTTAAGATGGTGTTTAAAAGAAGGTAACGATTTGTACTATGTAATGTGAACACTTTTATCTCCGTTTAAGTTGGTGGTGTTTTTATTAGGTTTTAAATTATTGGACGTTTCTTTTAGAATTCAATTGTATAGTTTTTAATTTTTTAATTTTTTTTCAAAATTTGGTTGTATAGTTTTTTAGTCAATTTTTATTTATCTGTATTTGAGGAGTAGTGGTTTACAAGAATTTGTCTCTTATGAGTATGGATGGTCTAGTTAGTATTCATTTGATCTAGGTGATGTTTATTGAATTGCATGATATTTTAGGAAGTCTCGATGTTTTAACATAATGAGGATCACATAGATGCAATGAGTGTTCAATGGATCATTCATGCTCATGGAAGATAGATTATTGTAAACTACTACACATAAAATACGAGTCAATGAAGATAGACTCAATAACTGTGCATTTGATCACATAATTTATTCTTCACTTTCTTTTCTAATAACTAAAACATGAGTTGGCTTGATGGTAATGGTACAAATATTTTATATTGGAGATTAATTTTCATGTGCATAGAGATATGTTAGGATAGTACGTTAGAGAGGGGTAGAATTCACACCTCCTTGCAAGATAAATTATTCATTTGTTATCACTTCTAAAGTTGAAAGTTGCATACCCATTAGTGGCATATTCTAGCATTGAACTTAGCCAAAGACCTTATTCTAATTGGTTATAATCTCTACATCTTTCATTTGTGACCTCGGTTCATATTTGTGGGTATAGAATTAAACCAAGTCACTTTCATCTAATCTCCAATAGCCATCAATGTTCTACCAACTAGTGGTCTCAATCACATATATGAACTTCTAGTATTAATTGATAAAGTCGACATGCCATATTTATATAGGTAGGGGGTGGTATATGAAATTAATTCATTTAAGGAAAGGGTAGGATCCCTAGCTATATAAGTATGGCTAGGGATTGGCTTTCCCCCATTTCTTCATTAGGGATTAGAATAATAAGGTTTCCCCATCTCATTCTACCACTCCCCTAGTGTTCCTTGTACAAATGCACCACTTTTCCTTAGCAAAATGGGGGTCTCCCTTTCTTTTATTTTAAGATTTTGGTTATGAATTTGTCCTTGCTTTGTATTTTATTTTAAATGTTTTATCTCTTGCTAGACTTTTAGAGATTAACATCATGGCATAATAATAAAGGAATCCCTAGAACTTCAACATTTCTTGTAAACTAGCATACAAGCGGGGACATCGATGTTTCTCCAATATTGGACTTTCAAAGTTGGTCATTCTAGCATTACTATAAAGGAATATCTAAACCTCTTAAATAATTAGCATGGGATATGACCTCACCCCAGCATATACTCAGCTCTACATTAATGGTGATTTTCTTGCACAAGTACTTTAGTTTTATTCCCAACTAGGTCATGTTTTCCACTTTTCTTTCATGTGTTTGCACATCCTTGAGCTCTAATGATTTCTATAGATTTGTACCTCCTCATGAATGATTTGTTTGTGCTTTTGTGAGAAGCTCCTATTTCTTAGGATTGTGTTTTTGTTTTGTTGACTTTTGGCTACTCATTATTTTCTAAAGTTTGTTGTTGCTTGTTGTCCTTGTACCATTAACCAAGTAGGGATTCATCCCTCTCTTAGTTTGTTAATAGAATTTTGATTTATCATTTCTATTCATCTTTACTTGTTTAATTCATTGATTGATTATTGTGTATGTTTTTGAGTGCATGCCAGAGCATTCTTTTGGGGTTTATTTGTGTTAATTTTCTTTGTATTAATCTTTTTATTTTTGCTTGTTTTCTCATTTTTTTACATTTTTTGGTTTTTCATGTGCCTTAACTATACTTTTATTTTCATCCTTCAACATGTTGGGAACACATAATAGTGAGAGGGGGTTGAATCAGTATACTTCAATTTCAATTTCAATCCTTAATTGTTGAAGCTAAGTTATACCATTAAAGCATTCATCTACTTAATCAAAACATGAAAGAAGATAAGCATCCACACAAGAACACAGTTGACACCAGATATATGTGGAAAACCCTAAAGGGGAAAAACATGATGAGAAAAGCTACTTGGATCTATTGTCCAAATCTAGCCTCACAAATAAACAATAGTTAAAACTTTGATTTACGGCTACAACCCAAGGAAGCTATAACTCCCTGATTATAGTTTAGTGTTACATCCAAGGAAGCTACAACTTCCTAATTAAAATAACTAGAATATGACTAACTTTATGGATTCAACCCAGTGAAAGTCATCAATTCTGCATATTAGGTCTATGGTGGACCTTATCTCAATCTTCCCATATGCTTACACATCCTTGTACACACTTTCTTCTCTTCTCATCTTTGATCTTCTATATATATCATCCACATGCTTTGAAAATACAAATTAAGTTGACCTTAAACAAGAAAATATGTGACTTGTAGCATGTTGGCCTTCATATCCATTTGCAGTACACAAGGGTGATAAAACATTATTTGTGATTCTTCCAAATGAGTTGGCATGACCCATAAAATATCTTCAATCACTCCTTAAACTCTGCTAAATCTTGAATTAGTTGTGCACACCATCAACATTCCTTAGTTGGCCTTGGCAAAAAGCATAACTTCACAAAATGACTCGAAATACTTGTGCAGTACTAGAAACAAGAAAGATCTTCATGTGCTTCATAGGACACTATGAGAAACATGGAGTTTCCACACAAACTCATATAATTGAACTTTACAACCTTTTATTGGCCCAAGTATTCAAACACTTGTTTTGATGAAGATTAATCATTTAGAACCAACTATATCACTCTAACATTTTGAAAATTGAACTTGTGGAGCACCATATCACTTGAAACTTCAAAATAACATACTTTAGACATCATTGAGTATGTCCTCAAAACCGCTTGACCATAATTTCACATGCAGTGGAATGTAGAGCATTCCAACAAGTCTTCTAAACCACTTTGCACTACCACAACACAATCTGATACTTTTTCATCTCTTATCTCTACAGAAGGATTATTGACATGAAACTTTCGATCTAACACATTCACATCTCAATGAACTTAACTTCTAAATTTTAAGACTAAAGGTTGCTTCTTGGAAGGATACAAACCAATATTGTGTCTCTAACTTAAAGTATATGTTGTGATATCTTTGCACAATAAAAATCTCCAAAGCATATACAACCTTAAGCACACTTTTGACATCAACGGAAATCAAGCTTATCAAGCTACAACAATATCCTCCTTTTTCATTGATAGCTAAAACCAACTAATGTGCATAAAATCCCCCCTTTGATACACATCTCTCCCCCTTTGACATCAAGGGAAAAGGGTAACTAATCTTTCTTTGTACATAAAAATTTTATAGGCTTCCCCAAGTATTCTATACATATTTTACTCCCTTTGGATGATGTCTGGTTACTTCACCAAAAATATCTTCATATCTACATATTGTTCTACTCCACATATATACACAACATTATATATATATATATATATATATATATAATCAAACTCAGCTCTAGATGGAAGAATCTTCTAGTGAATTGTCTTGAGCTAGATCAAGTTTTTTCCCCATTATTTCTTTGTTGTGTCTAGGGTCTGGACTTGACATATCAATTGCACTTATGTGTTCTATGTTGCCTCTAATGAAAATAGTGCAAGGTAATTTTGAGTTACACCATTTTCTTCCACCAAAATTCCAATAAGTGAGGCCAACCTTAGGCTCACTACCTCTCTTAACTGCTTCACCTGAGCCTTAAACCACTCCTTTTGATCTTGCAGTTGAATTTGGGAGTGCAAATTCTCTTGTGCCTTTATGACACCATCACTATGCTACAAGGGATCATAAGTTGCAACCACATTTGTGATCTACACTTCAATAGCACTAATCTGATCCTTTATGTTATTTATGGTAGCAGACCACTTTAGATAGAAAGCATTAATATTTTTGCTTCCTTCAAGCTCTTCTAAATGTCCTTGGTGCATGATTGCAACTTGGCCAATGTATTAACACATTTTTTGGAGGAATTTGTCAATATCTTTTCATTAATATTTTGTTCTTCTTGCTTCTCTAGATGGAATGAATAAGTCTCAAAAGACTTCATTAGTGGCTTCATCTATTGTGTAGGGGGCAGTGATGCATCCATTTTTTCTTATAGAAATTTTTCTTCCAATACCTTTATTGCCTCTTCCAATGCCTCTATACTCTCCATCTATTGTTGTAGCAACTCTTGCCTTGTTGTGGAGTGGAGTAAATCTCCAACCTTCACCTTATGAAGAGGAGACATACTAGAAAAAATGACTTTCCCATCAAATGTAAACACCCACATTAAATTAAAATTAATAAATTACACATATTACACATAATCAAGCATATAAAAATGACACATGTCCATTATTCAATAATAGAGGCAAGAAATTATATTAAGACAAAAAAATTTATAGTACATATGCTAATATTATGGAAAAACATAAAGGAACATATTCCTTACAATAGAACACATGGTCGAGAACAAGATTACATAATATATCAAACAAGGACCATCTTGATAAAATTATTTGGACAAAAAGCTCCTCTGACCACATCAAGGGTGAGAACATTGTTGGAGTGCATTTCCACCCTACAACAAAGTGATTCACTTCCCCAAAATTCTTCTTGGAAGAAGAATACCCAACCTAACACGAGGAAAATTAGCTATGCAAATTTGATTGGGGTAATGGAATTGTGGTGCATGACACTTTTCCATCTACTGATAATAGAAATTTTAAACACAACAAGTAACTCCCTGAAATGCATAAATCAATCATGTAAAGCAACATAGCAATTCATATTTAATGTCATTGGGTCAACATAATGAGACACAGTCTTAGCGCATGAAATGAATGTATTTCCAACTCAATTATTTTATCTATTTTCATACAAGAAAGTGCGAATATAATTGAATTCGAGTTTCACTAATCATACAAATATAGAAATTTCATCAATAAATCAACATGCAATATTAATTTAAGAAGGTATATCACATGTATATATAGTGTAGCAAAATGTAACCCTTTACATTTTATCATTTTTTTGGGCCCTCTGATATTTAACTTGGACTTAATAATGCCTTAATTTAGTGTTGTTAAATTTACCTATTTACATTTACACACTTATTTGGGCCCTCTTAATTAATTGGGCTTAATTATGTCTTAATTAACCCCTTTAATTCATTTCCAAGCCTATTTAATTATATTTTACGAAGGGGAAACCCAACAATAATTAATTCCTAAACATAACACTTCACATTGAACAATGTGTGTCCTAGGTTTATGGACCTGGGACCCATTCGCCCATGGGCGAATGGGTCCTCCGTAAACCTTAGGACCTAAATTTAAATTATTATTTTTGTAGTATTTTAACATTTCTAAATCCATAATTCAATATCGGCTTGTGATATTTGAATTTTTGGAAATTAAGGATACATACCTATAAATACGAAGTTATTTCACTATGTTTCACCGAGAATTTCAAGAGAAGAAACCTCACAATTTTATGAGATTTCATGAGCACTTTCAAGAGAAATTAAAGGCATTCAAGAGTATATATATTGGATTTTTATTGCAGCATTCAAGATCTATTCATCATGTCAAAGTATTCTTGCATCATGCATGTTTTTGGAGCTAACATTGTGATGTAGGTTTCATGATCAAGTCAAGCATTCAAAGCACAATTCCAAGCAAGATTCCAGTGTCAAGATCCACATCCAATTTAGCCATCTCATGCAAGTTGCAAACCTCCTAAGATCCCCATTATCAAGGTTTCATGCAACGGTTTGTTGAGTGGTAACATAGCTTTGTTCATTCTTAATTCCCTCTTTCATATTTCATTTCAATTCAAGGTTTGATTACCAAAATGGGGTTTGACCAAAGAAAACCCCTATTCACCCAAAACAAATATTTTTCTCTCTTGTATGTGTGTTTGCATATTTAGGTTGAAGAATACTTGAAAATATTTTAAAGTGCAAGATTTAAAAAGCTTTCAAAGTTGCAAAAGTTGTCAAAATTGTCATCTCACAATAACTAAGATCTCAAAGTCATTTTCAACAACCCAACTATGAAACCTAGACAAATTGAAAGATTCATATCTACATCAGAGGCTCTTAAAAGCTACAAAAAAACCTTACACTTGGATCCATTAACCCATGGGTGAATGACTCTTAGATTAGCTTCTGAAAAGCACTTTTGATGACTAGTAAACATGTCCTTCCCTTCTCAAATATGTAATCTATTTTTTGGTTCTATTAGTAGAGAAAAATATTGTTGTTTCAAGTGTTGGATTGCATTTTGGTGTTGATTTTCTATTTTCATTTTTTCTCCCCAAAGTGTTGTTTGACCTTGACCCCCATCCTTCATTCATAAGGAAATCTGAAGATTCTCACTTTGACTTGATTCAACTAAGGGTTGATAATCAATCCATTGTGTGGATCTCATTTTCTAATGAAATAAAGGAACATTGGTCTCTCATTACATCATATTTGGCTCACCCCACTTTATAAAAAAAAAATCCTATTTTTCATTGTTTCATATACATATGGGTAAGTGCACAAAGATGAGGGGCCAAAAAGGGGTCTTAAGTGGCCACCTTTTTTATGAAATCAGGAAATACTGACCTTGGATGAGAAATTGATGATAGTTACACTCAAAATTTTAAGATGAAAAAAAACAAGGGTCGTAGTGCTCTGAGTATACTTTCTAAACTATTAATATTTTTTGAAAATGGTAGAGATTAAGGGGTTCAAAAAAGGGAGCCACAAAAATTGGTGTTGTTTTTGTCAAAAAAACATAACATAGCATTTGTTGTGGCTCCCTCAAAAGGATAACTTTTTTTTAGTATTTTTAAAATTGCTTTGGTGATAAATTAGCTAACAACATGTAGTTTATGCTTGATTTTTTTGATATTTTTTAATGAAGATATGATTTTTTTACTAATTTTGAATGTGGACACATCCTGAAAAATATAAATTTGGCCATGCTACCCCTATAATTTTTGAAAACTAATCAAAATAATTTTTTTTGAATGTGCAGAATGGAGTCTAGTTTATAAAAATGTAATTTATTTGAGATTTCAATGAACAGTTAAAAAATAAAGTAAGAAATACCAAGCATTGGTTTTTGACAAAAACAGACGAACAAAAAAATTAAAGATGAAAACCTTAACATAGTAACATAGTCAAAATGCAAAAAAAATTACATCATTAAATAGCTAAGAGAGAGCTTAACATTACCCAGGTGTTTGTTTTACTTGACCTTCAAACATGTGCAAACCTAATGGTTAGCACGAACAAGATTATGTGAAATTTTGTAGAATATGTGGAAACATGCTTATGGGCATTGGAAAGGCACTCCAAACCTTTAGGCTAGAAATCCAAAGCAAATCCAAGCCAAAGGCTTGGGGATTCCCAAAGCAAGGCATATCACAAGCAGGCTATAATACGCTCACATTATGTCTTGCTTTATGTTTTTGCTTATGTTTGCTTTGTCTTGCTTTATGTTTTGGATTCCCAAAGCAAGGCATAATCCAAGCGCATTATAACAGGCTCACATTCTGTCTGGATTGAATTTTTTTTGTGCAAGTTTGTTAAATGTATGTTTGTATATATATTTTTATGTATGCTTGTATGTATGCATGTGTGTGTCCTTGAATATATATATTCAAGGACACCGAAATGCATACATTCATACATATATATTTAGGTATAGGGATGAGGGTTGAGATTGTAGGGTTCAGGGTTTAAGGTACAAAGTTGAGGGTTGAGGGATTAGGGTTGAAGTAATAGGTTAAGGGTTTATAGTTAAGGGATAATATTCAGCTCGTTGAGTGTATAAGATTAAGTGTGTAAGGTATAGGGATTAGAGTTTACGATATGGATTGAGGGTATAAGGCATAGGGTGAAGGGTTGAGAGTGTATGGTTTAAGGTTTAAGTATAGGGTTGAGGGACAATATTTAGGGTTTAGGGTGGGTGATCACACATAAGTGGGTTACAATTACATTGACAAACAAAAATTGCTTGAGTGCTCAAAAAAATTGGGGGGGTTTGCTAGAAGGGGGGGTTCGCTTAGAGAACCCATTAATGGGTTTACTAGAAGGGGGGTTCAATAGAAGGGGGGTTCGCTTGAACCCCATGTCAGCCATTTTTTTGAATAAAAAAATGTTTTTTAATTTTTTAATGTTGTTTTCAAGGGGTTCTAGTTGTTGAACATCTGGAATACTAAGAGGGGGAGGTGAATCAGTATTCCATAGACCAATAATAAAATCCACTTAATCATCATTACCATTTTAACTGAATCAACAAGAGAGAACATAAAAGCAAGTCAATGCAGCAGGACTATGGGGCATAGAGAAAGGATGGAACCAAGTGGTTTTTATTGTGTGTATTTATTGTGGCCATACTAAATCTCTAGTAGGATTATATGGTATTTATTGAAGGGTTTTTTCAATTGGGACTATCTAATTGTGGGTTTTACCAATTGACCTATTTATTTAATAGGCTATCCTTTATTAGAAGTTTTGGTTATCTAAAAAGCTCTATAGTCATTACTATCCTTTTTTTAAATTTACAAGAATGGGCTACTATTATATGGTGGTCTATGCATATTTTTTTGTTGTCTCTTGAGGGAAATGGTCTCATTTGACACATTTCAAAGAAAATTTATAATTTCATCAAGATCACTAGGATTTTATGGCTCAAAAAAATTGGTACTCTAGCAATTGTCTTGTGGGGATAGGATTTGTAGGGGTGATTTTTTTTAGTCAATATAATACATAGGATGGTACAAAGAAAATGTTAGGAAATAATGACATGGATGAGTAGGGGAAACCTTCCAATTTGAACTAGGTTATTTTTAGCAACAATAGCAATATCATATGCATCAAGGATAAACTTTCCACCTTTTAATATGACCATCATGGTGATCTAAGAGTCTATTTCCTTCAAATAATAAATGTATTGAATAGTTTATAGGAGATACACCTCTAGATAAATACACTACTAAGTTTTCTAAAATACATTATTGAAATCCTCTTGTATTTGTTTTGGAGATCTCTTTATGGTAATAACTTATTTTATTAATGAGGTGCCATCGTCCTTTTCTTTAATTTTTTAGCAATGATTATGTTGACTAATCTCAATCAACTATTGACAATGGGTCCAAAGATTTGTACTTATTAATCACCTTACCTTGAATTCAAACTAGTAAGTAATCTAAACATTTGAATGAAGTAGTAAGTAATTTATAAGTTCCATTCTCTCCTCTTTAGTATTGTAAACCATACAATGATTATAATATCACAAAAATATTCCATATGAGTGATTGAGTATTTTATTGTGAAGTGTGGAAGGTAGTGTAATATAATATTTGGGATGGATCACCATAAATGGGTGGTATTGTAGGAACACGTGGACCTCTGGTATTCAATACTAGAAAAAACCTTGGTGGTTGTTAAGAAACCATTGTAGGATTAGATTATTTGGTTTGATTTTTTAGTTTTGTGAGGTTATATATCTTCATATATTGGGATGATACAAGGGGATACACATCTTAGATTATTTTTTAGATACTATATTAGTAATGGGGATCATAGGCATTCTCAGTTTTTTAGTGTGAGTTACATAGATAGAGTCACTAGGTGATAAATAAAACTCAATGGCCTAGGATTCACCTAATATTTCCCATGTGATTTTATGCCTTAAGAAAAAGATAAATCCTTGAAGGGGTCAAGTCCCACTAGGAATTCCAAAAAAAAAAATTGTTTTCAGTCCTATTCAAGATCAATGCTCCAAAAATGACCATCAACACTTGGAAAGACCAAAGAGTGTAGGAGATGACTAGCAAGTCAATATGTAATAGTAGAATACTATATCCTTATCTTTTCTAAGATAATATTAAAATAGTAAAAGGAAAGGGGAAGGATATTGTAGAAATAAAATAATGCAAGGAAAAATCTCATGCCAAAAAATAATCCTCATAATCAAAGTAGAGATTAATAGATCATGCTACAATAATTAGTAGAAACACATATGTACATATAATAGTCAAAAAGTTAACAAAGATAGGAATTTCAATCTTGAAAATAAAATTTTATTATATTAATTTAACCAACCATTTGACAACTACATAGCATATAATCTCCTCTTCAAGTATACATAGAGACTTCCATATATAGTTGCAAGGAAGTCAAGGCTAGGATCAAGTGTCAAGCTCAAAATATTAACTAGCTATCATCTAATCTAAGATTTTGTTGATAAATTAATCTTAATAGCATAACTATATGAAACTACATCTAAATTAAAGATGAGTTTTGTGGTCCAATCTAAGAGATAGTATTTTTGTAAATTTGATAGCATCAATTCTCCTAGTAGTGGTCGGAGTATACTACTTAGGTAATTGGTACAAGTTTTATTGAACTTTCTCATGTAGTACAACACCTTGGAGAATTAGGTGGATGGAATTTCATTTTCATGCATTATACAAGATAGGAGTTTTCTATCTTTGAATGATGGCAAGTAGTCCTTATATAAAATATTTCAAGTTTGGGAGGGTAGTATATCTCTCCAAAATGATAACGATTTAAAGAATATCATATGTATACAATAGGTATATCATGGATTTAATGATTATATAATTTTAGATCATTGTTAAGGAGCCTTGTGAAAGAATGGTTGCACATCTTGTGAGCCATTGGATTGATTTATGGTGGAAAACTAAATGATACATGTAAATTTGGAAATAAATAGGAATTTTTTATTTTGAAATATTGTAGAATTGTGACATGCAAAGTTGGTTGTTAAATAACTTCCCATAATGTGTTGCAAGGAAAAGTGGGACCTACCCAAGAAAATCACATAGTGTCAATAAGAATGTGTCAAGGAGCTAACATGGATCAATGGTGGGGCTTCAAGGATGAGTATTTCCTTGCAAAATTGGGAGGCCCCACAAATTTTTAGATCTTCATTTGAAGTATCTTATTTGATGGTGCACATGTTATTATATTTCAACTATTTACCAAGATAGCCAAGACACATAAAAAATCATAAAAATGGTTGGTGGAGGCATTTTACCAATACAATGGCACATTATTCTTCAATCATGACCAAGATAGTGAATCTCCACTTTTAGCAAAGGGTTAAATACAAAGAACATGTATCCAGATTGTGCATGAATAATCTCTTCAACTAATTCCACCAAGTACAATACTTCACCAAGGTCATTCTAAAATCAATATTTCATCATGTATTATTCAATCTTGAAGATGTCTAGAAGAAAGCACTCAAAACTAGGAAAATATTATCCAAATGAATGGTTATGTATTTCAACCTAGTGAAATGCACTATCAATGTTCATTTTTGTAATGAATGTCTTATGACCCTTCATAATATTCTTCATCATTGTTGGATGAAATAATCATCTCTTTCTAAGACTTTGAAGGAGTATACATTTTCCATCCTTGACTCTTTGAGCCAACACAAGTTATAGTGTATCTTCCACATGTGCACCATTAATGGCATGCAAATATAGTATGTAGGTTACATAATTTATTATGCAATAATCCACAAAGACCCTAGAAAGGTTACAATGGTCTAAGACTAATAAAATTTGTTCAACATCATGAAATTATGTATTTCTTGAGACACAAATTTGAGCTAAAATTTTATTCTCAAATTCTTACTCCTTTCCTAGTTTCTCTATCAAATCATGTACACCAAAAAATCTTATTATGTACGCAATAAAATATTGTTCATTTGAGGGATTGAACCAACACCTATTTGGAAAACATTTGACATCAAGCATGACTTTGAGATTCATATTGGTGTGTCTTACTATTCACTCAACACAATTTTCACACAATATAGCATATAGTTATCTATCATTTAGAGAAATTTAGTCACATTGTTTAGCTCTACTCAGTCTATAAGAGGGATTTGTATGCCATCATTCAATTTTCAAGAAGTGATACTGAACTACATTCTACATAGGGGTAGTATCATTCATTCTAATCATAATGTACTTTAGTTTTGATAAAAAAAAGTAGAGAATGTGTGCCACATAAAGTGGATAATATATTTGTAATAGTTTCATCTTGTAATCAAGCATAAGAAGAGAAAAGACAATAAGGTAATATATTAACTTATATTAAACTATTGTTATATAGGCTCATTGTTTGCAATGTTATAATTGAATGGCTATAATGTATCTAATTAGTAGACTCTCTAGTTAGTAGATATAGACCTAACATGGACCTACACCATGCTAAAAAAAAGGAAATAATCTATCAAATTCTACTTATCTAACAAGCTTCTCTACAACCTCAGACATCTTTGTGTTCTTAGAGGTCCACCTTACCAAAGAAGTTCATATGGGAGGCATAATTTTCCAAGACCAACTATCACTTTAGTGTTACCAAGATATTGGTTGTGTTACAACATTTCTATTTGCCCCATGAGTGAAAAACATTGAGTACCATATCAAGTCTTATATTCCTTGTTGCATTGTTAGATCCATGAACAAGAAGTTAGATAGTTGCATCCCTCTAAGGGTAGTGAAAATGCCTTGAGTACATGGATTTCATGGATGAACCATCTATGAAAATAACTAGGATTCTATCTACATATATTTTGGTAGAATTTTTTTTAGATGCTTGTCATGGTTTTGTGTAAGAAAAACATAACTCTAAAGAGACTACATGTATTTTGTTCAATCATGTTTAAGTTTATTTTGGGCTATTGATATATACTTTATTTCTAGCCATGATGATAGGTTTGTCAACATTTTTATAATGATTGTTGGAAATATTAGATATACAATTGGATCAATCAACAACTTTTTATTTATAAATAACCAAAAAGAGGTGGTTAATGACATATTCTTATATCTTTTATGAATCTAAAATGTGTGTAACCATGCATATTGGATGAAATCCTACTACACATTCAACATGTCATACAAAAACACTTTGTATATGTTAGTGTGAAAGGGATGCTTTATCTAACTAGTTCATTTCCTAGCTAGTTCTCCACTTAGGTCCTCTTTACACTAGCTTAAGTTTACATAGGGATAAGGTTGTTGAGCCTTAATGACCTTGACTTGTCACACCTCATCAGATGAAAACACTTGTCATAATTTTGTCACATAGTATCTCTCCCCTTGGCCTATATAACCAATGCATTTCCTTTGTAATCTCAATTCTTAAGCTCATAGCATCTTTGCATTCACTTGAGAGGATTATAATTTATTCTTTCTCATCTCTTATTTCTATATTTTCTTTTTTTCATTCATTTGCATCTTTAGTAGGCTATTTAGAAAAATATTGCATGGTATCAGAGCAAGAATGAGTTGTGGGTTAGAAATATTTTAGGAAATCTAGGAGTTTAGAGCTATTTTTTTCAAAGTACATGAGTATTATCTTCTTTTGCATCCTTGGATGATTTGGAGAATTAGAAAAAGTGTGGAGAAAATATCATTTTCTAGGGGGGTTCAAATATTTGACTTTCCAATTGTAGGTTTTTTGAAGATTCCTAGATAAATTATGAGATCACCATTGAGTCTAGAGCAGTTGAGAAAGTCAAATCCGCCCTTTATTTCGTTTGAATTGGACACCGGAGGCCAAATCTACAATAATTTGAAGCGAGAGGTTCATTACCAGATCCAACAAGGAACCATCATTTCAGAGCATTTTGGGTCAAATCCAACCCTTCCATCGTGCTTAGAAGGCCCAAAAACCATAAAATTGATTATCACAACATCAAATTTAGAGAAAGTTGTCAGGTGAGGCAAAACAAAATTGTCCAAGGAGTCGTACAACCCCCATGGACGTACCAGTTTAAAAAAATATTCTTTTTAAATGCACCTTTAAAAAAAAACAAATAAATATTATTATTTTTTTGTTTTAAATTCAAAACTTTTTTTTTGTTTAAAAAATAATAATTTGACACTTGATACTTGCATAGGTATTGCTTGCGCAGACCTGTACAGGCCTATACAATAGGAAGGTACCACATAGTACCCACAGTACTTGTGACCCCTACCTTTGGCTAGCATGCCAAGTATAGGGTACCGTGACCCTGTACTACACATAAGCACTCAATCTTTGGGCCTTTTTATTTTTTATTTTTATTTTTTAATATTTGTTTATGAACTAAAAAATCTAAAACATTTTAATTCTGTTAATTTTTTAATATTTTTTAATATTAAATAATATAAATATTCAAATCCGCCAACATTTTGCTGACACTGCTAAATCTAGCAGGTTACTAAATTTGGAGGCTAGCTATTTTTATCTAGAGCTTTGCTAAATTTGGCAGAGGAATAAATTATCTAACAGATATCTAAATTTGAAGGATAATTAACTTTTGTGGTAGTTCTGCTAAATTTGGCAAATTTTTTTCTTATACCCCCTCTTTGTTGATAAGTTGATTTTTGAAGACCAACTTTGAAAGTCATAACTCGGGCTCCAAACTTCCAAATTCAGTGCAATTTCTTTTATTTAGGGAAATGTTTTTTGCTCTACACATTGGTGAAGACAAATTCATATTTTGGCACACAATTTTTTTAGAAATTGTTGATTCTCAAACAAAACACCTCATATTTCTCATTTTAAGAACTTCAAAGTTGCATAACTTTGCATATGACCTCTTATCGAGATGATTCTTTTTTGAAAGTGCATGATTTTATGTGTACTACACATTGATGCTGCTCATTTCATATGATATTGTACCAAAATTATGCTTTAAACATATGCTCATTTCTTGAGGATTTATAAAAGCATTGAAGTCCACAAATTTGTAACTGCACTAAATATAAAGTCTCAAATCATTTTTCTCTAGGGTTCCTTTGATTGAGTGAAGATAGGGGTATCTTGTTGTCTTTGTGCTTGTACATCTCTTCTATTTTGTGCTCTATTTTTCCTTCACTATGGGTACATTTAAGTTTCCATTGCTAACACCATACAACTACAATACATGAAATCAAAATGCATGGAATGACTTAATGCAACTAGGATATACACCTTATGTTGAGAAGAAGGTGATTAAACCAACAAATGATAAGTAAAAATTACTCTAGATGTTTGAACATACAAAAGCTCTTGATTGTCTAAGGAGTTTAGTTTCTCTTGATATTATGTTTCAAAATGAGGGTTGTAAAGATTCACATGATGCAACTTTTTATGGTATAATTGATGAAGTTCATGGTTATAAAATTGACAATGAACTAATGAGTCTTGATCCAAATTCTTTTGACAACATCCAAGATTATGCAACAAAGGTCAATTACCTTAGAGAACAATGTCAATCATGTGGCTTAGAGAAGAAAGACATTCAACTTGTCTCTAGTACTCTCAACAAACTTGGATAGGTGAATATGTAACTTTTGTTTGTAGCTTTCGCACTCATGGGTTTACAATAGGATTTGCATTCATTACACCTTCTTATGCTTCCTTTTCTGAAATGTTAATGCAAGAACAAGGAAAGCTTCTTTCCATGGGTCCTCTTAAGCCTTCATACTCACAATCTTTGATGGCTGGTCAACCAAAGTGTCAAAAATAATCAGGAAACCTGACAAAAATAAAAGAAATTCAAGAAGAATTCACATAAATATAAATAACAATCATCTTTTACAACAAAAGTTGACTCCAACTCCTCCTCTTCAAAGGGGAATTATCAAAAGAAGGAAAGAGCAACTTGTAGCTACTACAAAAATCCTAGTTACGAGGAACATTCTTGTCATAAGAAGCAAATGGATGAGTTAAGATATCTTCTTAAAAATAACAACATTAATTTTCCTTCTTTTGTTGCTCAACAATCCTCTTCTCCTTCTTCAAAATCAAGTAAAGAGAAAGCAATTGCACTTATTGCTATTTTTTATTCTTCACAATAGTGGATTCTAGACTTAGGTGCATCACATCTCATGGATTCTATTAAAGAACCATTTTCTTTGTTGGAGCCTTATTTTGTGCTCCAAATTCTCATTGGGGATTATTCTCCAGTGGATGAAATTGGGAAGTGAACCGTTGATTTTTGGCTCCTATGAACAACTCTTGCTCTTCTAGGGTTTTTCACCTAAAAGGGAGAGATAGGAGCAAAAATGCTAATAGTTCATTCAAATAATGTTGTGTGATGTTGTCTAACCTAAATGAAGTTAACTAAATGCAATTGACTAATCTGAATGAATGAAAACAAATGAAAAACTAAGATTTACACTATATTTGAAAACACGTTGTGATATGCAAAAAGCATGAAAAAATGAACAAAAATGCAAATTAACCTAAACATAAAGTTGTTTCTTAAAATGTGTGCACCTGGATTCAAACTATAGATGACTGGAAAACAATCTAGAAAACTGATGAAACTTGAATTTAGGCTGACTGGGACTCATTCGCCACCTTGGGTGAATCAGTCCTAGATCAAACTTTTCTACATAGGATCTATTTTCTTACAGTCGAGAACCTAGATCTAAATCTAACTCAGTTTTGCACCTTAGGAGGGACTCATTCACCAAGCATGGTGAATTATTCTTGGAATTTCTGTAGCTTCAAAATTTTGTTCTGCACCTTAACACCTATATAGCAATTTCTGATGGATACCTGATCTCAGATCTCAAAAAATTCATGTAAAACAGCTTAAAAATGTTTGTCTAATGGGGGGTTTTCCTTGGTCAAACCCCTAGTTGGGTAATTAAACCTTGAATAGATAAAAATATGAGTAAACCCTAGCCTTAGATGTGTTAAAGACTAGGAAGAGCTGAAATATAACAATGATCATATTCTCTTGCCCTAGAATAAGACATGCAACCATGATCTATATGATGCAAGATCTCAACCATAGAAACATTACAACACATGAAAAATAGGGATGAAATGACATGAAAATGATAAACAAACAAGATGCAAACCTTAATCTAAAGATAGAGTGAAAATGGAAGATGGAATCAATAGGAAACCAAGTCCTTAAGCATGATTTGGTGGCTAGTTGCACCTCTTCACCCTAGATTTCTTCATGATTCACCATAGCCATCCATCATCAAACCTTTTCAATTTTGAATCTTGACAATAGAAGTGAGCTTTAAGACCTACAAAAACCCTAGTTTGTTGCCCTAAAACTTTAACTTTTGCTAATGAAACTTGTTGTGGAAGATGTAACTTTAAAATTTCTCTTGAGAGATGATAAAAAGATGATCTAAAAGATGTGTGAAATGACTTAAAATGAGTATTTATAAGCAACAACACCTTATTCTCCCATTAATTAGACCTAAGAGGCCGACATTTACTAGAAATAAAAGTTAAATTGGTCAAATTCCTACTTAATTTTGAATTTTCCCTCAAAGGGGACTCATTTTCCACCCTTGGTGAATGGGTCCCACCAGAGGGGACTCATTCGCCCAAGGTGGTGAATGGGTCCCACTACTACTATTTGAAGGTGGTTTGTTAGGGTATGATGAAATTAAATGTTGTTTGTCAAGTTTTATGTGATTTCTCAGGTGAATTGGGCCTCTAGATCAAAATTAATGGGACTAAGGGGCCTATAAATGTTGTTTTGAAGGGAAATGATGTGAAGGGACTCAAAAGTTGGTCCAATTATGCATGGAATTGTCTCTCTTCTCAAGAGGGTCCAATTTTCTATGACACATTTAGCCCCCACTTTAGTGCCCATATGACTCTATGTTCATATGTAAGCTAAAGGACTCTAAACGATGCACCTTACTACATAAAAGGATACATATTCAAAAAGACGAGAGAATGAAGCCCCCAATGTAGTTATCTACACAACCACAACATTAGGAACTAAATCCTACAACACACATTTGTTAATTGCTCAAAAATCCTTTTATCTAACTCTTAGGAATCCAATTCGAGGGTAGATGTATGCCCCCTGATTCCGCTTGCTTTACAGAGGTGGAATCAAGGTAGCAATCTAGCCACGTTGAACAAGAAACATCATATCATAGGGAATTTCCAAGTACCATGCCACACAATGATAGAAAAATGATGATTTCAGGTGCAGAATCACGATTCCAACACATCAAATGGCATCGAAAATAGATTACCCTAGTGCTTGCTATGATGATTTTAAGGAGATATATGTTATGAATGTTTTAAGAGACAATAACCCTATGGTAATGCATAAAAGTAAGAAGAGGTTAAAAGTGATTAAAGAAGGAGGAGAAAGTAATTTTTCACTTACTATTCATTTTACCTTCGTGTAGCTTGAAAGCGACGAGTGGGAGAAGAATATGTCGAGTAGATGGGATTACACACCTTCACAGCTGGATGATCTTCGTGAGCAAGTGGCACACAACGATCTGTATCATGAGGTGAGCCAATTTTGTAACTTTCGCCTTGTGATTTTATGATGATTTAATGATTTCTATGCATGGATAGGTTAATTTAGGGTTCTTGGGAAAAAGTTCTCCAAGTGTCCCCATTTGTTTGCAAAGTGTCCCTTTTATTCACAAAGTGTCTCGTTTCTTTGTGAAGTGTCTCTGTTTCTTTGTGAAATGTCCTAAAAAGGTTCTAAAGTGTCTAGGGCCGTTAGGGAAGCACACTAGATCAACTTTAGCACACTTGCATGATGAAAAGTATGAAAATTGAAGATATTAGATGAAATTTAGAACATTTTGTGATGATTTTGATAGGTCCCCACCCAGTCACGACATCGGCTAGGGGGAAGACAGTTGACATTTTTGAGAGATCATGTGCCAACACTATCAATAGAAAAGGTAGAGAATTTACAGTCAGTGGGTATCTATTGGGCATATCTTATGCCACCCATGAGATACCATGATGCCATGTTGATGGCTTTGTGTGAGGGTTGGGATGCGGATACATGTACCTTTCATCTTCCCATCGAGGAAATGACTATCACACTCAAGGACGTACACCACATTCTTTGAGTTCCCATTTGAGGAGTGCAAGTGTATTTTTGGGGGGATTAGTCATTCCAGGAGAAGAAGAGAGATATGCAATATTGTTTAGAAGGACCTGTACATGATGAGAGGGTTAGAGCACGGATCAAGCTACCTATGTTGTTGTATTCACAAGCTCTTGTGGTTAGACAGATTATGATGCACACAATGGCACTGGTTCTCAATCCAAATGGACGAGCGACACACTTGGATGGGGGATTGGTACACCTAATACAAAGGATGTACGAGCATAAGATAGCCTATGCCTAGAGCCGTTGCATTCTAGCACATTCATATTATGATCTTGGTCAGTTTGTATTTTGAGAGATCGATAGTGTGGTCCATTGTATGCTTCTACAGGTGTGGTGCCTTGAGCATATCACATGTACTAGGCCTGTTGGATACCCTTGTACTATAGCATTAGGATACCCATGAGCATTCAGCTATCCTTTGTGACGATTATGGCAGTATGGTGATTTACAATTTTGGAGGGTGAGATTCAACCGGTTGGAGGAGGATGAGATCCTATGGAGGCCCTATCTACTCACTCAACAGTGGCCAGACCCCACCAGACAATTACGGAGGATGCAGATGGATAGGTATCTAGCAGGGAGGCATTACTTCATCATATGACCATTCTATTATGGGTGAGTCATGCGACAGTTTGGACAGGTGTAGACACCACCGAGAGCATGCACCTTCATTAGATGATTAGTGCAGAGTGCCCAGAGGCTAGGTGACACTATTCGGTTGACAATAGATCATGTGCAAGAGAGTGATTATGATGATTTAGATCACGACTAGCCACTATTCTCTAGCACTGATGATTTTGATAGCACAGATGAGCACGAAGAGTGGTCATCATATGCATGACCAACTCTTGTGTTCCCCATGGATTTCCCTCTAGGTGATGTAGGGCTAGTAGTAGATGAGGGTGATGAGCTAGAGGTGAGAGTAGAGGAGGTACAGTACAAGCCAGTAGACATTTTTACAGATGTTATCGATGAGGAGTACCAATCTAAGGTCGATCTTGATTATGAGGACCACAATGGAGGAGAGGAGGATGAGGATAATGAGGATTATTATTATTATGAGGAGCCACCCTTGAGTGAGGGTGATGAGGTAGCTATTGAGGATTGGTACGAGCATGGAGAGTTGTCACATACTTACAGGACCAAATCACGGGTAGTAGCTATAGTAGACATCAACAATCATAGTCAGAGAGAAGCTAGCACATCCTCCATGCCCCCTAGAGATGAGGAGGTTGGAATTCCTCATGCATCTAGAGACATAGGTGATGATATTTAATTTTACGCATGTCTTTTAGTGATTTATTCTTTATTTGTATATATATATCATGATGATGTGTTACTGATTGTGTACATTTCCTATCTTACAGGAGTGACGAGAGACTAGTGAGATTTCTATCATCAGGTTTCTATGGAGATAGTGCCTGCATCCATCGAGGAGGAGGAGATGGATCCTCACTATGTGCCCCCATCGATCATGGAGGAGGAGCTGGAGACACTCAGAACTTTTGTGAGATTATAGGTAGCGCATGAGAGCATGAGGAGACAACTTCATCAGGATGAGAGTGCTAACTACACTCAGAACTTTTGTGAGATTATAGGTAGTGTATGAGAGCACGAGGAGACAACTTCGTCAGGATGAGAGTCCACTACAGTTAGCACAAACCTTAGCAGAGGTAGAGAGGCTATAGGCAAAGCTAGCACAGACACAAGCGGAGAGGGATTAGATGGCAAATGAGCGGCTTATAGCCATTGGTCAAGTACAAGGTTTGGAGTATGCATTGTGGCAGTTTGCGATCACAATCACACATGATCGTCTCACGATGATTAGGGACTGGATCACGTGTGCCAGATCCTAAGGGTTTTAGCTCTCATAGACCATTATGACATTGTATATGATTCTGAGATGTACATAAAACTTTGATATATATATTGACATGCACACTTTGATTTTATGATGATGTATCTCTTGTATGTGAATGTTAAATTCTATGTGATTAATTAAATAACTTATGGTAAAAATTATTTAATTAATGGCTTCATGATTTAATAGGAATGATGTGATCTAGCATAAAACATTTTTCAATTTTAGCATAGATACAACATTGATAATGGAAAAAGAATACGCTAAACTAAATACACTAATAAGGATTAAACTTAACACAACAAGAGGGTGAATAATATGAAGCCTAAAGAAATTATAAAATGAACCTAAATAATTACCTTAGTGTTCAAGAAAAACATAAATTTAGTTGTCAAGAACAGATCAATGTGAAAGTTATGACATCAAATAACTTTAAACAACACTGTTATACCACTCATAATATTCAAAGAGGATTAGGGATAATACCAATGCAGATGCGCGACATTAATAGGTTCTTGGAGCAGGAGAACCTTCACATCATCATGATTCTATTTTGTAAATGATTCCATTTTTCCATTTGTAGGGGTCATTCAAAGTCATTTGATGAGTAATTGCAAAGAAAATGTAAAAATTGTTAACAAAATGTCAAATTTGCAAACAAGTGTAAATGTTACCTAAAAGCGACATTAAGGAGTTAATGAAGGTTTGGTCAGTTGAGGAAGTTAGGAGGTTAGGAAATGATGCAAATTCCTTTAAAAATTATTTTGAAATCCTTTTTTCTTCGTTGGTGATTGAATCATTGAAGAAAATAATGAAAAAAAACTCTAATTTTTATGTTCATTTCCAGAAAATCCACTATTTCTAGCCACTGTACAGGCTTGTAAGGACTTTTAATGGTGAAAAATTAGTTGTAAGTGGGAGACAATTCAATCGCCTTCCAAATCTATTTTTTTTCATGCGAATTAATGCAACTTTGAGTTAGTTATTGTGAATTTTGTAAAATCTACTAATACCCTAACCTAGGGTAAACATGGAATGATAAAATTGCATTTCTCCTCCTAGAATTAGTAGAATCTCTTGATTTTTGGTGAAGATAGTCTTCTATATGTACTCATTCTTATTCTATTGGTTTTGATTCAAGGGCATAATGATTAAGGTGTGTAAGATTGGAACTTGTTTGTAATTCTGTGTAAAACAGTCTATAATAGGGTTTGTGAAAGGAACCTAATCTAGGGTTTACAAAAATATACAAGGGAATGAACTTTTGAAGCATTTATTAGCTTGTACTAGTCCATTTACACCTAATTGAAGTGTTGGTACAGTGAATTTATATTGGGAAGTTGGATATTCATTAACCCATGTTTGTCAAGAAGGCTTAATGAGACCTAATACAATCTGAGAAAGTAGTTTTCCAAGCATTCGTTCCAAGAGACCTATATCTCATCTTGCACTATGTTTTAATTAAGGAAAATGGGTAACTAAAAATATAATTTGTTTGGGTTTTCATGGTGTAAATTGTGAGATAATCTCTGATAGACCTGTGGTAGACCTACTAGAGTGAGGACAGGGTAAAGAAGGAATCACACCTAAAATTATCAAATATTTTTTCTTGGGGCTTGGAATGAGTTTCAACATGTTTAATTATTCCTAATTAATTTGTATCAAATGATGTTTTGATGGTTGTGCCTTAAGATTTGAAGTTGTATTTGTAAAATATGGTGTCATATGAAATATTTAAGACAGTTGGGAATGAAGTAACCTCTGGTTGATGTTATGAAAAACTTAGTTGATTGTAATAAGTCATTTTTAATATTTTCAAGGTATTTTGAAAGCCTTTAAGGAATTGGGAACTCTTAATGCAAATTTAGGTATTTGAGTTGAATTTTTTGTGATGGAAAAGTGAACAAATGTTGACTCAAATGAGTTTGCTTTTATTTTTGCTAAATGAGTTTGTGAAAGTGGTTTCTTCCCCTCCTAGCTCTACATCAGTTTGGTATAAGAGCCCAGGAAAGATATGGGCTGATAAGTTGGTTATGGTTTGTGGTTTGTAGTTGTGTGTTTGGTGGTTGTTTGCAGGTAAGTGTGATGTGAAGCAAGGAGGAATCTTGCTTACGAGGATGGAGAACTTGAAGAAGCATTTGCAAGCAGAGGAAGAGAGAAATAAGAATACATAAGTAAAGATGGATAGAGAAATTGTTGAGTTGAAGCAAGAATTTAAAAGACTTGAAGAAGAGTTCCAAGAGTCCATGAAGAAGATGGAGCAGATGATTGAAGAGATGAAAATTTGGCACTTGAAGGTGAATAATAAAGTTTTATGGCCTATACGGAAGATACTCAAGAAGAGAAGAAGACAAAAGAGGGTAAAAGAGGAAAAATCCTTTGAAGATGCATAGGAATACTTCGTTGAAGAAGAAATTTCAGATACTCCAAGTCATGAAGATGAAGAGAGGACCAAGAGCATATACCTAATTATGGAGGTTGAGGACATTGAGTTGGTTAAGGGAATGATCATGGATAAATTGGTCATAGAGGTTTGCAAGGAGTTGTAGCATGATGGAGGTATCATGATTGTCACATTATATTATTTCATTGTGTTACTAATGCTTTGGACAAAGGATTGTTTGCAGGTTGAAGGAGAAATGGAGAAGCATGATATTGAGGTGTATGAAGGAATGAAGAATCTAATTTTAGAGTGGAAGCATGGTAGACAACTAATTTTCATGGAAAAGTTTAAACCAAAGGTGAAAATGAAGGTGATAAGAAGTAGATTAGTGGCAGGGCATCTCAAGAATGCAATTTTGTTGGCAACAACACTTTCAAGTGGACTTGAAATATTTTTTGTGGGGAGTTTGGTGTAGGAGCACCTTAACATCACCATGATTCTATTTTGTAAATAATTCCATTTTTTCATTTGTAGGGGTCATTCAAAGTCATTTGATGAGTAATTACAAAGAAAATGTAAAAATTGTCAACAAAATGTCAAATTTGCAAAATAGTGTAAAAGTTGCCTAAAAGTAACATTAAGGAGTTAATGAAGGTTTGGTCAGTTGAAGTAGTTAGGAGGTTAGGAAATTATGTAAATTACTTTAAAAATTCTCTTGAAATCCTTTTTTATTTGTTGGTGATTGAATCATTGAAGAAAATAATGAAAAAAACTCTAATTTTTATGTTCATTTCTAGAAAATCTACTGTTTCCAGCCATTGTACGGGCTTGTACAGACTTTTAATGGTGAAAAATTGGTTGTAAGTGGGAGACAATTCAATCACCCTCCAAATCTATTTTGTTTCATGCAAATTAATGCAACTTTGAGTTAGTTATTGTGAATTTTGTGAAATCTGCTAATACCCTGACCTAAGGTAAATAGGGAATGATAAAATTGCATTTCTCCTTTTAGAATCAGTAGAATCTCCTAATTTTTGATGAAGATAGTCTTCTATATGTACTCATTCTTATTCTATTGGTTTTGAGTCAAGTGCATAATGATTAAGGTGCGTAAGATTAGAACTTGTTTGTAATTTTGTGTAAAATAGTCTGTAATAGGGTTTGTGAAAGGAACCTAATCTAGGGTTTACAAAAATATACATGGGAATGAAGTTGTGAATCATTTATTAGCTTGTACTAGTCCATTTACACCTGATTGAAGTGTTGGTATAGTGAATTTATATTGGGAAGTTGGAGTCTTCTATACGTACTCATTCTTATTCTATTGGTTTTGAGTCAAGGGCATAATGATTAAGGTGTGTAAGATTGGAACTTGTCTATAATTATGTGTAAAATAGTCTATAATAGGGTTTGTGAAAGGAACCTAATCAAGGGTTTACAAAAATATACATGGGAATGAACATTTGAAGCATTTATTAGCTTGTACTAGTCCATTTACACCTGATTGAAGTGTTGGTACAATGAATTTATATTGGGAAGTTGGATATTCATTAACCCATGTTTGTCAAGAAGGCCTAATGAGACCTAATACAGTCTAAGAAAGTAGTTTTTCAAGCATTCATTCCAAGAGACCTATATCTCATCTTGCACTATGTTTTAATTAAGGAAAATGGGTAACTAAAAATATAAT
>VDFB02357843.1:192588-213101 GCA_007258455.2 Sequoia sempervirens | reverse complement strand
ACCACTTTGAAAAAATATCAAAAAAACTTCTAGGGGGTTGCTACTGGAAACATAAGCTCATCTAGGTAAACTGAGTATGTGTTGAAAAGGGATTTCCTTGAATCCATATTTATCACCAAATATTAAGGGTCAAACTTGACCACTTTGAAAAGTTTTGAAAATGTAGGTGTGAAAACAAAGCAAACTGCATTTGCTTTTGACCTAGTAAAAATAGCAAATCTAACCCCGAGGCTCTGAAATCAGACAAGGGAGTACATGAATGTATGGAGAATGCAAAGCAACAATTCTTTTGTCTTGACAATCAATTGGCTCTAAATTGTGACCCTCCAAAATAGGTCACTTAGGCAGATTTTGCAGGTGTACTTCTGAGTGTGCAAAGGAAATTTTTTTAATATGGGCACTTCAAATTTGAAAATTTGAAGGTTCCAACATATTGGCCATAGGAATTTTGAGTAATCCCTACATATTTAACCCTTGAATAACCAGCACAACTTGCTCCATCATAACCCTAGCACAAGTAAGAAGATGAATTTGGCCAAACTCTTGTTTGATCCTCAATCGAAGGAAAATCCCCCTCCTTATGTTGCTCTACATGACCACTTTATGGAAATAGCCATCTATACATCCCTTTCAATATAGGAAACCCCATCTAAACCTTCAACGTCTAAAGGCACTTTTATTAGAGAGGAACATTTTAGGTTTCCCTCTAAAGGAAATAAAATTTTGGGTAATCCTCCCAATGCCAAATATAAAGGCTTAGATCAAGATGAGCTAAGAACTGCTAAGAAAGTTACTATTGAAATCCCCAATAAATGGAAGGAAGGTCATGTGGATGATTCTAGTAGTGGGAAAGGAGAAAGAAGAACTACAAGACTAGCTAGCCAAAATGCTAAGGGAAAAATTTGGTCCTTTGAAGAATAGGATGAAGGGTTATCAAATGACTTGAATTTATCCCCATGCATGAGGAACCCTTAGACTTGAGCAAAAAATAATTAGAAGTGGTTTTAGGGGAGGACCTAGGTGAGGATTCAATTAGTAGTGAAGATGAGAAGGATGAGAATTGTCAAGAGTAGGAATAGGTGAAGGACTCTGAGGAAGAGGAAGAAGATGTTGAACAAATGGATAAAGAACAAGATGAAGAAAATATGCAAGTAATGGTCAGCATTGAGAATGAGGGGTAAATGGATAATAAGACCCTTTAACATTACAAGCTCCAAATTAACTCTCTATAGGAAAAAAGGTGATAGGTTTGATAATGCTTTCAACAGATTGATTTTTTTCGTAACCTACAATATAATGAACAAAGCAATTTTTGGGATAGTTTTTAAACTAGCTAAGGCTAGGAAAATGAAACAAAGAATGAAATCAACCCAGGAAGCAAACATTCCAACTAAGGATAACAATGGAGAAGGAAATGACCTCTAAAGTAATGAGTTGGACCTACTGAATAAGGAATGGGACCTAGTTAATTATGTTATGGATTAGTTTGTTTATGCCACTTCTTTGTTTTGGGGACTATGTGCTTGTTCCTCATTTGCCCACGTGCCTCCTAGTTTAAATTTATTTCCTATTTTTTGGTGTTTATCTCTGAATTGTTTCCTTTGATGCTTTTTGGGTGGCTTATTAGCTTGTTTAAGTTTTGAATTGCTTGCTGGATGGCCTATTTTGCTATTGTTGTTTTACCTAAGTTTGAACTACTAACCATGAGGCCTATTTCATGGTGTTGTTTTGTATGAGATTAGGGTCCTAACTGTCCCCTTTTAATAAAAAGCATACTCATCTTCTCCTAACTCAAAATTTAATACTATAAAACTTTTCTAAATTAACATTAAAGATTTCAAAATTTTAATAGAACATAAATTTTAATGTTTTAAGTCTACTTGAAGATATCTAAAAAAAAATTAACATTGTAATGTTATAATTATTGTAGTATTTTCAACTTGAAACAATTAGAATTAGCAAAGTTAGATTTCAATATGATCTAGTTGGTACAACAAAGAGATCTTCAAATTGTTTCAACATAAGAAATTCATGTATCAAAGATATTCTCTTAGTTTGAAGTTTAAACTATTTACAATATAATCTATAATTGAATGGTTAAAAACTCATTTTATTAAGTAATGTGTGTGCATTTTAGATGCTAGATAGAGTTTTCTCTCGTTGAACTATAGTTTTCTCACCATTGTCAATTGAAAATTTTCTTTTGGAGAGCTAGAGGGTGAATTGAGGAAAATTATTCTACTTTTAAATATAGGTTTGTAATGATGGTTACATTTATCACTTGATTGAATGTTATTTATGGCATAGATGAAATTTTGGAAAAAATTAAAATTTGTTGTAGAACATTTTAAGGGTCATATGATTTAAACAATTTAGCTAACACTAAACCACTTGTTAGTTTTACTTAGTTATTCAAGTGCTCACCTACCTTTTATGTTACCTATCTAAGTCACATTTGATGGCATACTACCGATTTGTGCTAGGATGAGGATTTAGAACAACCTATAGGTGTTGTCATAATAGTGGTTTACAATCTTGAGAGGAACAAATTTTAGCTGAAATCACATATTTTTAGAAAATATAATGATTTAAGCCTTAAAAAGTTCCATTTTAAGGATTCCAATTGAAGAGGGTTTGATCAAATCACCTTAGATCAAACCCCCTTGGATAGAACCTCGCTAGTTTTAAACCATACCTATAAATGTGTCTCCTTTACACCTATAAAAATGCTGATAAAAAATCACTTTTGATTTAGATTTTGGGGGATCAAATGAATTCATTTAAAATTTATTTCAAATGATTATGGTATTCCTCAGAACAAGCTATCCAATGAATATAATTTTAATATGTTTTGGCTTTGTTATGTATTTGTTTTAAGTTTTATTAAACATAGGTTTTTCATTGAAAATAAATTTCTTTATTCTTCACATGGGAAAATAGGTATCATCAAAAAAAATTGAAAAAATATGAGTAATTAGATATTGAAGAAGTCCTTGATCCAACAAAAAAAAAATTAAATTTTGACATATACAAAAAAAGTTACGCGTTATACAGTCGCGTTGTGTCTGAATTGTAATTCGTTTGACTTTGAAAATTGATTAAGGAAAAATAATTTAATGAAAAACTATGTAACCAAGTGGAAGCACTAGATATCAAAGTTACAAATCTAAATTTGAAAGAATTAGAATTTTATCCTTCATGGAAAAAAAGTTATGCATTATACGGTGTGCGTCACTTTTTAAAAATGTTGTTTTCTAAAAAAATCTATTTTTGTGGGAGATGGAAAAAGAAGTGCAATTTGATTCCAAAAATTTTGAAAAAAATATTTTTATAATCTACAAACAAAATTTGATGAGACTCTAGTTTTCACCATCTTCAAATTCCTCATAGTTTAGCCGCTATAGGTGCCCAAATGTGAAGATTTAGTTAAAAATAATAATTTCAATGTCCAGTTTGGCTAAAAATTGTAAACCACTATTATGGGATCACCCCTATGTATATCCATTAAATCATAAAAGATAGCAAAAACTTGTTATGTGTTGTAGTTGTCACCTCTTTAATAAATGTCAATGTAAAATGTAAAAAAAATAATGAGATAAAAAAAATGTTGATTGTCAATTTCTAATAAATATAAAACAACCATCAAATATGAAGATACATGAATCTTGGAACAAATACATATATCAAAGATTTCTACAATTATTTTGTTGGGAAAATATATCAAAGTTGTCAAAGATGAAAATAGAGGCTGCTATAACTTTACTAAGGAAATAGGAATTTGTGAGGAAAAGAAGAATAGGTACCATGGGACTGCCTGCACATGAATCTAAACCCTCATAGGGACTCCAAAAGCAATTTCATACAAAACAATCAATATCTATTTGGGCTCTAGGAAAATTCACCGCCAACAATTCACACTATAGAAAATTCACCTCAAGAAAAAATCACCAACAACAATTCATTTTATATATATTAAAAAAGTTAAACCATGATTTTTTCTGGCGTGAATTGTTGGTGGTAAATTTTCCTTGAGGTGAATTTGTCGCAATGAATTTTCTTGTGGTGAATTGTTGGTGGTGAATTTTTCCATGGTGAATTGTGACGGTGAATTTGCCTAATGCCATCTATTTTATATTCAATAAATTATTAATTTATGGAATAGAGGTTGCTAGAACTTTACTAAGGAAGGAAATGGGAATTTGTGAGGAAAAGAAGAGCAAGTAGGTACATGGGACGCCCTTGCATGAATCTAAAACTTCATAGGGACTCCAAAATGAATTATTAATAATTTATGGAATAGAGGCTGCTAGAACTTTACTAAAGAAGGAAATGGGAATTTGTGAGGACAAGAAGAGTGGGTACCATGGGACCGCCCTTGCATGAATCTAAACTCTCATAAGGGCTCAAAAACCAATTATTATTAATTTACGGAATAAAGGCTGCTAGAACTTTACTAAGGAAGGAAATGGGAATTTGTGAGGAAAAGAAAAGCATATACCATGGGACCACCCTCGCATGAATCTAAAGCCTCATAGGAGCTCCAAAAACAATTTCGTACACAAAACAATCAACGTCTATTTCTACTTGATATTTAATAATTATTAATTTATGGAATAGAGGCTGCTAGAACTTTAGCAAAGGAGGACATAAGAATTTAGGAGGAAGAGAAGAGCAGGTACCATGAAACCATTTCATAAGCCTTCTATTCACCATCATAATTAGTTCATTATGGAACACACAAGGTGTAATTTCTTCCTAAACGAATCATTTCGTATTTTTTGTTTCCAAGCTGGATATTTAAACTAGTCATTTTCTTCCTATCTAGTGAATTCAATTTTCTCTAGCTTTTTAAGCATGCTTGCCGGCCAATCAATGTGGAAAATAGTTGAACATAACCATAGTATATCATGCTATTGGCGTAACCATTGCACCTTGTTGAGGTGCAAGCTCTAGTAATTATTAATTTATGGAATAGAGGCTGCTAGAACTTTAGTGGAAGTAAGAATTTTGGAGGAAGAGAAGAGTAGGTACCATGGAACCGCCAACAATGGTATACGGAATGCCAAATGCTAAAATATGGAATGCGACACTCAACCTTCGTATCGGCCATTCATATTTTGATAAAAGGAAAGATCCTTTGGCCCCAAAATGTCTCTAGGTTGCATTACACCTTTGGCTTCCACTATGCTATCATTTCATAAGCCTTGTATTCACCATCATAATTAGTTCATTATGGAACAACCAAGGTGTAATTTCTTCCTAAAACGGCCGGGCTTAAGTGTCACACACTAAGCTGGGGCCCACATCCCCTGTCCCGTTATCTAAACCATTTCCCTTCCATAGACACTTGCCATTACAGTCAGTGGTCAGCCCTTTCAACAGTCCGCAATTCCCACACATAAGAGAAATAAAAACTCAAATTCAAAAGTTGTTCCCACGTTGCTGCGGCACTTAGGTGGACACGACTTTTTCTTCATAAAAGCATAAAGGATATACATCTTTTTATTAGATGTAGTTTGAATGGCTTTCAAAATGTGGAAGTATAGACAAGGCTCGTAAGCTGCTTGACCGAATGCCTCGAAGAAATGCAGTTTCATGGAATGTCATGGCGATTGTAGGATGTCCACAAAATGGATTGTTGAAACGTTCATTCAAGCAAATGCAATTTGTAGGTGTGAAGCATGTCTCTGTAACCTTTACCAACATCCTCCTAGCCTATGCCAAATGAGAGCTTTGGAGCAGCATATGGGCATCCAACAAAGCATAAAGGATAGAGGAATTTTGTCAGATGTTGTAGTTGCTACTGCTCTCTAGTAGACATGAATGCAGAAAGTGAAAGCATAGATAGGGCACATGAACTGTTCGACAAAATGCCTCAAAGAAATGTGGCCTCGTGGAATGCTACAACTGCAGGATAGGTACAAAATGGTTTGTTGACAAGGTTGTAAAAGCAAATTAAATTGACAAGTGCTAAGCTAGTCTCTGCAACTTTCCCCAGCATCCTCTTGGAATCGATAGCCATTTTGAGAAGAAATAAAATCAATTTTGAATTATACATATGAGTATGTCTATACCCCTTGCACCTTATTATCTCCTTCTCTTACAAAACGTTTACTAATTAAATCTATGTTATGCTTGCTACAATATTAGATATTGGAGTGAAAAATGTATTTCTTGGAGGAAAAATGGCATTATTGATCTTAGCACTAGGTACCGTATTGGGATTTCAATTTTTTGTGTGAATGAATATTTTATGTTTCTAAGTATGTGTTTTTCTATTAAAGTCTTCATATTATTTTTCAAGTCTAGCAACAAGCAAATATGGACATTGAAATTTATTTATTTTCAAGAAATGTTTTTAATTAAACAATGTATCAGACAGATTTTTATTCACAACTTTAAATCAAAAAAAGAAATTCATAATTTTCCTTAAAGAATAATTTGAAAGAAAAATAAAGGTCATGGTGGATTTGTATCTAGCCTCTAAGATTTATTTTCCAAGAAAGAATACCATGAGAGGCTAAAGCATTCACCTCCACATATCTAAATCATTCACCTCTAATACCATCCTAATGATGGATCACAGAGTGTGACCCGAAACATTGATGCAAAAATTTACAACACAATCAAATCCAGAAATAATACTAAACATACTAAAAGAGTCATAAATTAAAAGATAAAACCCAAATTCTAGTAGAAGAAAGTATACAAACTTTCTTTTTAATTCTTATATGATTTTTCAAGTTCATTGTGTGTTAACAACCAGATGATATCATTGTAGGCATCCAAATTTAATCACTTCCATATGATTAAAATTACTGCCTTTCCATCTATCGTATTAATATTAATTTATTAAATTAATATTACACCTTTTGTCTCATACCGGTAAAGTATTTAATTTAATAATTAATACTTTGTCTTTTACCTTATTCATCTCTAAATTAAATAAATACACTAATTTGTTTAATTTAGTCATTCTTCCTCTTTTTAATTTAAAAATCAATTTAAAATGCGTCACTTTCTCTCTCCTTGTCACATCCTCCATAATCTCACCCTAATCTGAATTAATTTAATTAATTCAGGGTTATGATGTGCATCCTCTTAATCAAAGATTAATGTCACATCCTCCTACATTTGCCACTTGCCTCTAATCTTCCATTAATTAGCCTAATCCAATATTTGCACAACCTTAACCAAAGTCATTAGCCAAATTTAGCACCACTTTTTGGTCAATTCTTCCATTTTCCTTTTTTGGACATTGACCCCCTTTCCCATGTGAATTTTAATTCACATTTATTTGCCCTAGATTCCTCTCCTGTGTGAATTTTTAATTCACATTCCATTCTTCCAAGGCTTCTAGAACCTTGGACTTGTCACAATCTCCACATGTGACCAAGTCCCACCTTTTTGGAGCCCACCTTTTACCCTCTAGATCATCTAGGAATGTGAATTTTTAATTCACATTTATCCCCCCAACCACCTTTCCTTTTCCCATGTAGATTTTTGAGGAATTCCAAAATTCCTCAAATGTCCCTTTCACTCCCACTTGGGGACAAGAAATCCCTTTTTGTGGAAATCTCCTCACTCCCCAAGATGCATGTCTTTTTTCCACCTCATGTACCTTTTTGACACCTCATCTTCATCTCATCCCCCCTTGGCCACTTCACCCTCCACATGTCAAGATGTGAGGGCTTGTGGGTTCTCAACCCACCATAGCCCTACATCTTGACCTTGTTGGATCAATTTTGACCATTGAATTCTCTAAAGAATTCAAAATCCTCTATAAATACCCCCTCTCAATAAGCATTTACAACACTTAGTCATTTTGCAACTACATGCTGCCATTTTGTGCACTCATCCAATTTTCAATTACATCCACTTGCATTTGCATCCAAGCACATAGTAAAGACCCTCAATAGAGCCATCAAGGAGCACACATCCCATCTTAAGCAAGGGCCAATCAAAGGAGTATCAACAACAAAGGAAGGTAAAACTATTTGTCTTGTGCTATCTATTTTCTTTATTATTTTGTCACTCTCTTTTGGCTAATCTTGAGGTGTCCTTGGTATTTTTTTTTTCATATTTCTTAGTTGTTTTGCTCATTTAGAGTAGAATAGATATCAAGGTATACATTTCTGGCACGCCCGGTAGGACCCACAAATGGGTTCCTATATTTTACGTTTGCTATTGAAGTTTTTACAGGAACACGTCGCAGAAGGGCGTCTACGCCCCCATTTTTTCGCAGAAGGGCGGCTACGCCCCTGTTTTCCGCAGAAGGGCGGCTACGCCCCATTTTATGCAGGAGGGCGGCTATGCCCCATTTTTTTGCAGAAGGGCGGCTACGCCCCTATTTTCTACAGAAGGGCGGCTACGCCCCTGTTTTCCGCAGAAGGGCGGCTACGCCCCGTTTTTCTGCAGAAGGGCGGCTATGCCCCTATTTTCCGCAGAAGGGCGGCTATGCCCCCTATTTTTCGTAGAAGGGCGTCTACGCCCCTATTTTACTGTAGAAAAGGGCGTGTGCGCCCACATGGCTGAAATTGCACTTTTTGCTAACATTTTTCGCAGAAGGGTGTCTACGCCCCCATTTTTCCGCATAAGGGCGACTACGCCCCTGTTTTCCGCAGAAGGGCGTTTACACCCTTTTTTTACTGCAGAAGTGCAATTGTGCCCTCCTAGTCACTACAGAAGTGCGTCTACGCCCTTGTTTTACTGCAGAAGGGTGACTGTGCCCCCTAGAAGGTAAAATTGGTGTTTTGATTTCGGATTTAATTGCTATTTTTCTCATTAACGTTGTTCTTGCAAGGATACATGTGTTTTGTGCTAACCTTTTGCAGCATATTCTTATGAAGTTGATGGAGAAAGCAGGATAAAATATCTAATATTTGCTTGCAGGGCTATCCATTTGCTCAATCTTCTTTAAAATTATCCTTAAAGTTTGCATTAATCTAAGAACATAGCTTAATTAGAGGAAGTAATATTCGTTGCTTGTTGTTCTTGTCTTTTTGTGTTACCCTAAGGGAGTATTAACTTGTTTCCGCTTTCCCCTTGCACTTCGTGTGAGCCTGGGGAGTAGTTGGAAGAGGTTAGTGCTTTCTTCATAGTGGGACCTGCTTGGGGATTTCATCACCCCAAGGGACGATTCTAACCACACATACCGGCGGGGAATACAAAGGGGGGAGAGCGAAAGCTGTACCCCAATCCAGTCACGTCGTAATTGGCAGAGCGTCGAAGCTAGGGTGATACCTAGATAGACGTGAAGAGTTGGTCCGAGCCCTTCAGTATCTCGCTGGGGTTCCCGACTCATGCTTGTGACGGGCTGGTGTTCACGGTTGTGCCTCACGTATCGAGAGTATATCGAGGACTCCCTAGATACCTTGTGCATCCTAGATTAAGACCACTTTTGCCATAGGGTTGTATTTGCTTGAGAGTGTTTTCTTGTGAGAAACCAGTGAACTCTTGACAATTTGGCCTTATCATTATCATTTTAAGGTCCTTGCCATAGCCATTTGCATCAAACCAAGCCTCCGTTCCACTACAGAAGGGCGGCTACGCCCTTGTTTTTCGTAGAAGGGCGGCTACGCCCCTATTTTCCGCAGAAGGGCGGCTACGCCCCCTATTTTCCACAGAAGGGTGGCTACGCCCCTGTTTTCTGCAGAAGGGCGGCTACGCCCCCTGTTTTCCGCAGAAGGGCGGCTACGCCCCTGTTTTCCACAGAAGGGTGGCTATGCCCCCTGTTTTCCGCAGAAGTGCGTCTATGCCCCTATTTTGCTGTAGAAGTGCGTTTACGCCCCTGTTTTGTTGTAGAAGTGCAATTACGCCCCTATTTTGCTGTAGAAGTGCAATTACACCCCTGTTTTGCTGCAGAAGTGCAATCACGCCCTCCTGAACACCTGAAATCCCCCAATTTGGATTCATTCAGCCTTTAAACCTTCATTTCACCATTCCCAACCATTACCTCATCATCCCAAACCTTCATTTTGTCACTTTAAACTTTCAAAAACCTCCATTTACCCCTTTTAAACCTCCATCTCATTATTCCAAACTTTCGTTCAACCATCCTAATTCCTCATACATTCTCCACAATTATCCTTAACCCCCCATTCATTCTAATTTCTTCCTAATCCACCAATCATTTCTTACCATTTGCATCTCCAAACACCACCCAAAGCCAAACCGTCCTAACCTTGTATTACAAAGTGGTTACCTAAATGGAATATAGCACTTGAAGTTGATTATTAGTCTTTAACCTCAACCCCAATCAATTCACTTCCATCCTGAGGTGAATTCGGTGTTGTAAGTTATCATCCGCAGCCCAATCAATCCATTCCTAGCTTAAGGTGGATTCGGTGCTGTAATCATCCTATTAATCAATCGAAGCTCTAGGGTCACTAAGGGTAATCCCACGTGATCAAGCTTAAGGTCCCTCTCTCACATCTTTCATACCAAATCTAATCCAATCCAATCCAAACCAAATCCAATCCAATCTAATCAAATCCAAATCCAAATCAAATCCAATCAAATCTAAATCAAATCCAATCAAATACAATCAAATCCAAATCAAATCCAATCAACCCCAAATCCAATCCAATCAAATCCAATCCAATACAATCAAATCAAATTTAATCAAATCTAATCAAATCCAAGTCCAATCCAATCAAATCCAATCAAAATCCAATCCGATCCAATATATCCCAAAAAAATCTAATCCAAGTCTTATCCCATCATAATCAAATCATTTGACAAAGTCTCTAATCCACTCATCCCACATTTGCATGCCCATTCAGACCCATTCACAGGCAAAGAAAATGGCCAACCGTCAAGCTCAAAATGCCCAATCCAACAATCCCCAAGATCCCAAGAACACCTCATCAGATCCTAACAAAGGTACCAACATCACTCATGATCCCCATAATGGTACTTCATCGCACTCCAACACTAAGAATCATAATAACTCGCGACATGGAGAAGAGAGCATGGTTAATCAACCTGAACTCACACTTGAGGAACATTTCAGTAATCCTGCCAATGTGCAAATGACCGACCGTTTGCTTGAGAAACATGGGGAAGAGATCTTGGACCACTTGATTGAGAAGGGCGTTAAACCTCCCTCCAATGTTGACTTGTCCAAATACAAGGGTGCCCCATCTCACGTACTCCAAGAGTCCCAAAATGCACCCGAAGGTTCATACTTTTCCAATATTCCTCCAGTCGAGGGTTGGCATCAACCTAAATTTGGCAATACTGTCCTTTATCAGGTTAATTATCCCCCACATGCTTCGACCTCAGTTATAGGTGGACCTCAAGTGCCCGATCCCAATAATCCTTTCGCTTATGGCATGCCACAAAACATCTTGCAACCTCCGCCGTTAACATTAACCGCACCCCCTCCTTTGAACCCACCTACAGTCAATATTGGGGGTACCTCCTTTGCTACATCGCTTCCACCTCTTGGGACCACCAACACACCACCTCAACAGGTTCACCAATCTACCATTCCACCTCAATTGCCTCCACAAGGCACACCCCAGCTGAACATTCCAAGCGGAACCCAACAACCCCCTCTACAAAATATGCCTATGCAAACTCTGCCCTCTCATCCGTAACAACTTATACACAATACTTTGGCCTCTTCACAACAACCATCCTACCAATCACAAGGAAATCCATCTCAACCTACTGCCCAAACCATATCTCCCTTTCTTGTGTCCCTTTTGCATCCAAAGGTCCAACCACAACATAATATCCCACCTCAGTCCATACAACACTCAACGCCACAACAACAACCTCCACAACACTACTACTATCATAATCAACAACAATTTCACCAACAACCATTTTATGCGACTACCCAACAATCACAACATAGCCAATACCCCCAATACCAACAAACCAACGCACAACAATACCCTCCATACCAATAAACCAACACACAACGTCCTACCCAAGTTCCTCAACAACCTACCCCACACCTTCACCAAACAAATTCATATTATGCCTCACAACAACAACCCCCATATCAACAAAATCCCCTACCTTACCAACAAGCCGTGTCATCATCCAATCATCCAAACACACATTTCAACAATCCGACACCCTTTCAACAATATCCCTCATCTTTCTATCATCCATATCCCCCCAACCCACCACCAGCTAGCTCGGATTTGTTGGAAATCAAAGCTGCCCTTAAGGACCTTCAAGCAGGGGGTACAAAACAATCATTCAAATTTAAAGATATATGCCCATATTCGTTCGATCCATCCATCTCATTGATCCCATTCCCTAAACACTTCAAGATTCCAAAATTTGACAAATACAAGGGAGATAAAGACCCAAAGGCCCACTTGCAAGAATTTTATGCACAATGTCAAGAAGTCATGTACAGTGATAACTATCTCTTATGCTTGTTCCCAAGAAGTCTAGCAAGCCATGCCCTAGATTGGTTCATGACTCTCGAAAAGGGGTCTATAAAAACTTTTGCAGACTTATCAGAACAGTTTGTATCCTACTTCTCCTTCGATTTGCGGAAGGATACTGACACCTTAGATCTCTTGAAAGAGAAACAACGTGATGGAGAGACCTTTACCAGCTACCTCCAACGGTGGCATGCATTAGCCAGTCGAATGAAAAATCCTTTGAAAGAGAAAGACATGGTCACCCTTTTTGTGGAAAATTCTCATCCTGATATGGCCCACAATTTTAGACTACACTGTGTCACCACTTTCGTTGAGATAGTAGAAAAGGGACCTATCCTTGAACGTGCCCTTATTGCCAAAGGACACATCAAAATACACAGTCATGATAAAGAAAGGTCATTTGGAGATAAACCACAATTTTGGAACAAAAACAAGAATGCGGTCAACGACGGAGTGACTGATACCAAACATGTCCAAGTGGCTAATGCATCCCAAGGGCAACAACAGTCTGTACCCAACACCATATCAGTACCACAGGGGGCACCTCATCCCCCTCAACAGTCAAATCAAAGAAATCAGGGGAACACCAAATTTCAATACGCCCAATTGGGTGAACCCTTAAGTGTCATTTTCAATAAATTGTTGCAAATCAATTACCCCATCACATACCCTGTCACCAAACCATTCGATGAGTCCAAACCCAAGCCGACATGGTTTAAAGAAAATGAGTATTGTGACTTTCATAAAATCAAGGGACACTCCTTGAATAAGTGCCAGGGTTTGAAAAATTATGTCCAAGATCTCATTGATCGAGGAGATATCAAGGTTGACCCCAGTCAACCTTCGTCGTCCAATGCTCAACTACAAATCTATCAAAACGCCTTCCCAAATCATAGTCAAGGTTCTAGTACCTCCACTAGTCATCCCCAAAACAATAGCACCAATAATGTGAATTACAAGAATGTGCCCTTCAATTATGAAGGCGTTATTCATTACATTGAGCAAGTAGAACCCCAAGTATCTATGATACACGTTAAAGCCAAAGACCCTCAATGTGCTGTGACTACACGGCGAGCCTGCATCATTATCCTTGTAGCCTCCACACCTATCCAACTCGCTCCTGTAAACTCTTAATATAACATCCTTGATCACCTAAGGAAGACGCCCGCTCATATATCTATTCTGGATTTGCTTAAGTCTTCCCCGGTACATCAAGAGATCCTCAATAAAGCCTTGCAGGAAACCCATGTCCCAAATGACATTGATCCCACACAATTCCAAGTTTTGGTGGGACACTTGGCTTTGTCTCATCACCTTCACTTCAGCCAAGACGATATGCCCAATATCAATGTTAATCACAACCGTCCCCTACATATCGAAGTCATAGTTTCCCGCCATAAAATAAAAAGGGTCTTGGTAGATAATGGCTCTGCCCTCAATCTATGTACTTTGAAATTCATAAAATAGATAGGGTATTCTCAGGAAAACCTAAGCAACCAGATAATTACAATCAAAGCTTACGACAATGCAGAGAGAAATTTAGAAGGAATCATCAATCTTCCTATCCAAGTAGGACCTGTGCTCCAATATACTACCTGTCATGTCCTTGATCTAGACTTACCGTATAATCTCCTCCTTGGCCGCCCATGGCTCCATGCTATGCAAGCCGTCCCATCCACATACCATCAATGCCTCAAATTCCCAGTCAATGGACAGGAGGTCACCATCTATGCCGACCCCCAACCGTTTGAGTATTGTCGAACTTTAGAAGCATCTTTTCCACATTTACATTATTGTCCAGGGGTCAAAATGGGGGCATCCCATCCATCATCCTCAAATCCATCATCCTCCAATCCATCATCCACTGTAATCACCACTCCATCCTCTGCCACTAACCCTTCAGTCACTAGAGTCCAGATCATTGACAAAGGGTGCGGTGAGTATGAGATGCATACGGCTCTCAATGTAGCCACTATGCCACCGTCACCGCATGAGTACAGTCAACCTTCACATGCTATACAAAAGGAAGACAAGATCATCACTTTCAGATCTACCACCTTCAGATCTCCGAGTGTCAAGATCGATGCACCAGAGGAAGACATAAATCAGTGGGTCTACCGCGAAGAGCCCGAACCAGAAACTCCTCTAAAGAAACATTTTCAAGAAAAGTATCCTTGGCCAACAAAGTTCGTGGAAAAACATAACTACCAAGGTAGAGGCCTAGGTAAAGAGGAACAAGGGCGATTGCAACCCATTGATACACAACAGTTACCAAAGAAGGTAGGAATTGGGTATGACAGCAAACAGAAAAGCCCTACAATGTCATCTAATACTTCCAATAGTATCACCGTGGACAATGGCTCATTGGAAGACATACCCGAGGAGGAATCCATCATACATGCATACGATGATGTCGATCACACTGATTTATCCTCCATGTTCAAATGCCTATCTATTTGCACCATCAGCCTATCCCTTCGTCACCCTGAACTCATTGACTGGGACCTACACAACACCACACCTGTCAATATGTCTGCGGACACCTATGTCAACCTTATGGGATTGGGGGAGGATGAACACTCCAGTCGCAAAAATAAAAATCAGAAAAATAAAAAGAGGTCATCTAGTGAAAACCTCCCTAAGGTGCTTCCTGACCTAGAAAAATTAAAAATAAAGGACACATCTGATGGTGAAAACCTCGAAGAGGTGCCAGAAGATGGAGATGTTCATCTTCCTTATGGGAACTCAGCTATCTGCCAGATCATCTATCCTGATTGAAGAGACGCAAGAAGTTAATTTGGGAACTGCTGAAAGTACGAAGATCACCTATGTAGCCAAGTCACTCTCCGAACAAGAATATCCGATCTTTGTGCAGCTACTCCGAGAAGGAATCATCAACTTTGCCTGGTCATACTCAGACATGCCAGGCTTAGACCCTGCTTTAGTGGTCCACCACTTAGACATTCGCCCAGACGCCAAACCCGTCAAGCAAAAACTTCGTAAGATGCATCCGCAAGTTGCATTGTTAGTAAAGAAAGAGTTGGAGAAGTTACTGGACGCGGGTTTTATCAGACCTATTGACTACTCTGAATGGATCTCCAACATAGTGCCGGTTGCTAAACCAAATGGTGACCGGTCTTACCCGCAGATTTTTGGGATCTCTTTTATATATGATGGATGACTGGGGTTCAGCCGGGTCGGGTGCAGTCGGCAGCTGCAGCAGAGGCATGGGATTCCCGAGGCATGGGGCGGTGAGGCCATGGGCCAAATCATGGGGCTGTTGGGGGAAGTCCAAAACACGAGCAGAACATCCGGCCATCCTAAAGAAGGTATTTGAGCGGTTAGAACATTATAGGTTGCGACTGAACCCAAAAAAGTGTCTTTGGGGTCACGTTAGGGAAATTGCTAGGTTTCATAGTCTCTCACAGAGGTATTGAAGTTGATCCTGCCAAAGTAAAGGCTATTCTGGACATGCCGCCTCCACACAATCTAAAGAAATTAAGGAGCCTCCAAGGAAAGATGCAATCTATCTGTCGATTCATAGCCTAGCTCGCAGATAAATGTCAGCCATTTACCCATCTTCTGAAGAAAGATTCCACCTTCTGATGGACCCCACAGTGTCAAATGGGTTTTGACAAAATCAAGGAATATTTAGCTCATCCACCGATTCTGATGCCGCCTATTCCAGGAAAACCCCTCCTACTTTATATCTCTGCTACCTCAGTCGCACTAGGGGCATTATTGGCGCAGCACGATGAGTCACTCAAAGAAAGGGCAGTCTACTACATTAGCAGAACACTAGTCGGCTATGAGTTAAATTACTCTCCTATGGAAAAAGCATGCCTTGCGCTAGTCTTTAGTACACAGAAACTCCGCCATTACACACTCAGTCACCCAATCAAATTAATTGCTAAAATTGATCCTTTGAAATAACTGTTATCTAGAACCACTTTGACTGGCCGCATGGCCAAATGGGTCATGCTACTAAGTGAATTTGACATCGAGTATGTAGAGCGCAAAGCTATTAAAAGGCAGGTTATTGCTGATCAATTGGCTAAAGCACCACTAGTAGACGCCTACCCAATAGACACTGAATTCCCGGATGAAGGAATATACATAGTAACAGAAGCACCAACTTGGACGTTATACTTTGATGGCTCATACACTCACAGTGGATCTGGGGCAAGAATTCTATTAGTCACCCCTCAAGGTGACTACATCCCAAAATCATTCAGGATAGCGTTTCCCTGCACCAACAATATGGCGGAATATGAAGCCCTCCTCATCGGCCTTAGAATTGCAAAATAGTGGCACATTACACATTTGAAAGTCTTTGGGGATTCCTTTTTGGTTATCAGACAAGTTAATGATGAGTTCCTCACAAAGGATGACAAACTACTACCCTATAAACGCATGGTGGATGATTTCAAGAAATATTTCACCTCCATACAGTTTGACCAAATCCCTGGGGTGCAGAATAAAGTAGTAGATGCCATGGCCACTATTGGCTCTTTGATTGACATGCCCAAAGATCGAACAGAGTGTGAGTTTCTTGTTGAACAACTATTAATCCCTGCATATGATGTTCCTGACACTGACATGGTGTGCAATGTTGTAGGTCCTACCTCCCCGTGGTACCAAGACATATATACTTACCTCCGTAACAACACCATACCTCCAGAACTTACATGCAACCAACGTAAATCCTTTATCCATCATTCATCCCAATATATCATCATTGGTGGTACGCTTTATCATCGCGGGTATGATGGAATCCTCCTGAGATGTCTGAATGAGACCGAAGCCCAAACGATACTAACAAAAGTATATGGTGGTATTTGTGGGGCTCACTGAAATGGTATAGCTCTAGCCAAACGAATCTTGTGGGATGGATATTACTGGCCTACATTGGAACATGATGCTTGCGAATTCATGAAGAAATGCCTTTCGTGTCAACAGCATGCAGATCTGATCCATGCCCCGGCACAAGATCTTCAACCTCTACTAGCACCGTGGCCGTTCTCTTAATGGGGTTTTGACTTGATTGGCAAGATTCACCCACCATCATCCGGCAGCCATACATTCATCATCACTGCAACTGAGTACTTCACCAAATGGGTGGAAGCAATGCCACTCTCACAAATCACTAGTACTCAGATCTCCAAATTCATCCTTTACCATATTCTCTGTAGATATGGTATCCCATCCACCATCATTTTCGACAACGGAAAACCATTCAAGAACCAAGCCATGAAACATCTCTGTGACACCTTCCACATTCAGCATCGTTGGTCTACGCCTTATTACCCCCAGGGCAATGGTCGGGCAGAAGCAACCAACAAAACCCTCATCTGCATCCTCAAAAAGGTGGTCAATAACACTGGACGAGATTGGTACCTTCACATTCATCCTGCCCTTTGGGCATACCACACATCCATCCACACCCCAATAGGTGCCACCCCATACTCTTTAGTTTACGGTGCTAAAGCCGTCTTGCCAATCGAAGTTGAGCTCCCCTCATTGAGAATTTCTTTGAAGAATCTTATCGGCGAAGAAGATGCTCACGTTGCACACCTTGCGCAGCTGGAGTTACAAGATGAACGAAGAATACGGGCCTATGACCACTTACAAGCATACCAAAATTGCCTTAAGCATCATTACAATAAAAAGGTTTGCCCTAGGCAATTCCAAGTGGGTGAGCTTGTCCTCAAGGAAAATGAACGCACTCAACAAAACCGTGACAAGAAAGGAAAATTTGAGGCAAATTGGTTAGGGCCGTATGTCATAACTGCCAAATATGGATCTGGAGCTTATAGGTTGACTACTCTGGAAGGGGATCCCCTTGATGAACCTGTCAATATTCTCCATCTAAAAAGGTTCTACGCTTAAAGTCCGCTTGGTCTACCCTATCAAAAAATCAAAAAAATCAAAAAAATCAAAAAAGTGACAAAAAAATCCAAAAATAGTAAAGAGAAATAAATCCATCCTATGGTGAAAACCACCTCTTGGTGGCGCCTTGGATAAGTATGGATGGTGAAAAACTGGTAACAAGCGTCATCCATAGAGGGCTTAATCATTATCTACCTGGCATCCTAGTTACTTTATGTTGTCATCCACACTTTCATCCCCACCCACATCAGCCTAGGCCACTTGGTATTTGTTGATTGAGCATTAGATGACTCACCTTACCTATCCCTCATCCTGAGCTTCCTTGTATCCCACTTTGAGCTTTTTTCTTTCGTCCGTCGGTCCGTGTCGTCATATAGGATCATCCATCGTGTCGGTCTCCATCTAGACCTCATCCTCTTGTTCCACTTCCATCTTCTTGTCGAACTACGTTGCCCCTGCGCTTTACATAGGCAAGGCTGATTGTGCGATCTGCCCCCGGGGCATTCTTTTGGATCAACCTTGTTTTGGTCCTCCATCATCTCGTCCCCACTAGTCCCTTTTTGCTTTTGTCCATGGTCCTTTTAGCGAACTACGTTGCCCCTGCGCTTTCACGTAGGCAAGGTTGGTCATTCGATCCTCCCCCGAGGCATTTGTCAGTCACGTCTTGTGTCCATCATCGGTCACCATTGTCCTCTTTCCGCTTTATCCATGGTCTTTTTCCATGAACTACGAGGGCTCTGCGCTTTCACGTAGGCAAGGCTAATCTCTGATCGGCCCCCGAGCCCCTAGGTCTTTCGGCTGTGTCTTGTCCCCTTTGTGGTTGTCTCATCAAGCTATGCCTTTATCTAGCTGATCCTTAACAAGCAAGACCCACTTGTACCAACGAATCTAATCAATTCTGAATATCCTTTATCATACCGATCTTTTTGCTTAGCATCCATCATAGGTCTTAACAGGATACATCCTTCCTAACAGACCTCATCCGTCCCATCTATCCCCTTGATCCTATGGCAATGGACATTTGAAATTGATTATGATCTTTTTGATGCTTTTGGTTTTTGTTTATCATTGGGGCTCCCTATCATCACTAATCAAGGCCATCATAATCCATCATATTATGGCATTTTTTGATTAATCCACATAGGGGCATATCTTGATCTTTTCTTTTATTGTTTTTTCTTGGTTGTCCCACATAGTACCCACCAAGATCCCTGAGGTCTTGTGCTGTGTTGGGGCATCCTTTTGTGTTTGTGGTTATCTCAATACTGGACCCGAGCAAGGTCTTCGTGACTTTGCGATATTGAGATAGCCTTCTTGTCTGGCGTGTTTGTCTCATGCATTAGACACTAATTTACCTCGGTCCTCTGTACCTTGGTGTCTCGTGTCCTATGCTATAACAAAAACCAGTGCTCCAAAGATGGCTAATTGAATTAGGATTGCATTTTTCATAATCATTGCATTAACACTCACCCTATGGTTTTCGGTTGTGCAAATACTTTCCCCCATTCTGTCCCATTCTTCTCAAGGTACTGCTACTTTTGACAGATGCCAAATGACATCCATCTTCACCATTACTACATACCCACCTCTCATTACCATGTTAGTTCTTATCGACACTTATGGTCGTGTTTTACGTGTTAGGACCATATATCCATCGCCACCTGCATCACCATACGTTAGATCCATACATACATCGCCACCTGTATCACAAAGTGTTAGACGCATAATATACCACATCTTGCATACATAAAATATTCATACAAAAATTCGTCATACAAACATACATGACAAAATAAGTCAATTAGGCATCCATATATATATAAATCATCATAGATCTCATAACTACACATACCACATCACCATTCACATCCATACAATTATTCATATTACATAAGTACATAACTCCAATCATCCACATAAACATTTCAATAGATCAATGCATACGCATGAGTAAAATTATCCATAAATACATACATCTATTCATCCACATGAACATCTTATATCATAAACATAAAACATACATAAACCAACACATGAGTACATCCATCCACATAAACATATAGTACCATATACGCATACATATAATCATCCATCATAAACAAAAACATACTACATGGTGTCAATAAGAACTGTCTCATATCAAAATAATATAACATTTGTCCCATGTCCATCATACATATATCCCTCATATGACAAAGTACAAAATCCAGA